>JAAAKL020017278.1:0-10674 GCA_010016065.2 Carybdea cf. marsupialis auct. non (Linnaeus, 1758)
CCCTTCAGCCAGGAAGTGCAATGGTTGGGGGCCAACCATCCTGTGCTTTCGCACATCCTTCCTGTTTACCCTCCCCAGATTTCTCCAGCTACCCATTGAGAGCTGGGTCGTCTCTGGCTAAGCTTACAGAGTCACGCCATTGACCCCCGTCCTAAACTAAATAATTAGGTACTAAATAATTGTGGATGCATGCCTAATAAGTACTCTTAATGATCTCGTTTCATTAGTAATTTCATGATGTCTCTAATTTTTGACAGGTTCGTAACATAGATTAATGATCATGACGAAGTACCAGTAATTTGTTTGAGTGAAGCTAGACGCACTCAGGGTAAGTTAGATATTCATGGGGGAGCTTGGTAAACATTCTCGTAGACAAGTCCCTTCAGCATGTTATAAAAAGTACTATCACCATCAATAATAAAGCCAAAATCTACTGTCAAGAGGAAAAAAGGATAATTACCCACTAGATTTTGTTTAAATACTATGGGCTAAAACCGCATTTTTGACGCCCAGATCAAATGTGTGTCTACTAACGAAAATGCCCAAGTAGTCCAAGCCGTCGGCTGCATCAGTTCAAATATCGTTTAAACTTCTTATTACAAATACATAATTAACTATAATAAATACTGCACCATTAAACTTCAAAATATTATTATTTAACTAACAAATAGTAAACCAACTGAAACAGTATAAGAAAACAACCATAAACAAGTAAATACGGTAACAACTAACAATGTATATCTATAAATATCAAAATTTTAGGTAAACTAGATAAGCGGATGGATCTCCTAATTTAAAAGAGAAAAGAATCTCCCGGGACCAATCCTGGACCAATGCTCAGGTGTAATAGACTCGTGTGAAGTTTATATTTTCACAATGCCTTTACGTATCCGCAAAGACACGTACGTATGGAGAAAACTTGGCGTTTACTTAGGAACTCAGCGACTATTTTAACAAAAGAAGAAACATTTTGGGATACAGAAATAGAAAATCTAGGATCAGCACATGTGATTTTTTTTTTTAAGAAAACCAGAGACTGTAGTATAAAAGGGTAACAATAGTCATGCTCTATTGATCTGAAAACCTAAGTCCCATACAGGATTGAATAAACAGCCTTTTAGTTTTCAAGTCTAGTATCTTAACCATTTTGCCTTCACAGTTATGATGTTGTCAATTTGAGTTGGTACCTAGTAGAATTGTTTTTGTTGCTGCAGAGAAACAAATGTTGTGGTTGAGCTCCTTCTTGTGGTGTTTTTGCCTCAACTTTCATATGAAAAGTAGATTACCTTGAATTGATTTTGATTCTCAATCTTACGTTCAGATGTTTATACTTGTTGCCTGTCCTAGGGCTGCATATCCTGCTACTTTTTTGTATTCAAACGTTCAGTGTGATATTGGCCAATATTTGGTGGGAAAATGGTTTGGTGAACACTCAAATATCATACTGCGTTATATAACCACATATAACCACATATAACCACTGGCTTTTATTTTGTAAACCAGTCCACATACTTAAATTTGTCTGAAACCAAACTCAGTTTTGAGAAGTACCCCTTTGATAAGTGATCCTATAATCCCTTGGAGGTAAAGCATGGTCCTTCAGGGATTACATCATGTTATACATACCATATCTTAATCTACCTTTGGTTTCATTACGCATACTTTATTCAACACTGAGAATGGTGCAGCAGTAAATTAGAAGGTTTCAAGTCGTAGTGGGGGATTTTTATAAATCAGTTACATTGAGAGGATGATATTGCAAACCATACTGGCTGTAGGAAGGTAAGGTGGGATTGTAAATGTTTAGGAGCAAGAATTGTATCCAGTTTAAGACATGATAAAACAATTTGACATAGTTATTGGGTTGGTATTACACAGTTTGCAAGAATTGTTTGCATGTTTCTCTGCAGACTTTCAATGGAATATAGTCAATGTCTAATCATGAAGGGGTTGACAAATAGAAAAGAATGTGGGGATTCTCTTTGCTGATACCACATTCAAAAACAGTAGTTATTGCGAAATGACCCTTCGTTGCTAACACTCTATTTAAGAGATCTTACTTCCACCTTAATATTTTTTTCAGAACCTAGCAACAATAATAACAATGATACTATTCAAATTTTAGTAAACAGCCCAAGTTTAAGCCCCTGTTTCATGGCAGGGGTCAAAATAAGGAAAAATTCTGAGGTCAAATGTATTTCAAGATGGCTTTTTCAGGATAGCCACCTGTCCTTGAATTCCTTGAATACCTTGAAAGCTCCTGGAACCTTTATTGGTATCAAAAAGGGTCCTTGAATTCACTGTTTTTCTTTGAACTCCTAGAATATCATGAAATTTCCTTGAATTTTGTTGCCATGTGACACCAGTCTAACTAGTTTGATTTGTTGACCCAAAATATGCTTTTCCTTTTCTGATTTGATTTACTTGAAACATCTATTTTGTTGTGAAGATGATAGAAATAGACTTACTTTAAAAGCTGGTATGTCAAAAGAATGCTACTTCCAAGCTGCCTGGCTCACAGAATCAAGGTTTAGAGACCTGTTGCAGTCTCAGCCAGTGACCACAACAGCATATGGCAAGCTTTGTAGAAAAATGAAGAAGTTTCTAGAAAACAGAAACGATGGAGAACATTATTGAAGTTAAACAAAGAAAGGTCAACATTGAGGCGTTCTTTGACGGTCTTGGAAAAGAAGCTGATAAACCCAGCATTTTTGCTGAGGAGATGCAGTAGTTTATTGTTCTTATGAAAGAAACTCTTTTCGTGTTGCTCAGGAAAAAAGGGGATAAAGCTTATTGAACTTCAGAAAGTGATTGATAAAATGCAGCTAGAGCTGAAGGAACTTAAGTGACGCTTTCCATGATGAGCTTGTTGAGCATGATGAGTGTAAAATCCCAAGCCTTCTTTGTTCACTTTGATGCAGATCACCTTGTCCCTAGCTTCTGAAGAAGGAACTCACATTTCATTAGCTTTCTTTCAAAAGTGCTCAACTCTTTATAATTTGAACTGTGCGGTGCAAATATTGTAGATTTTAGTTATCAAATTAACTTAAAAATTAGGCATTTTGGAGGTCTCATATGCAAGGGTGGAAATGTTTTGGGACTTTACCCCAGACCCTACCTAGGGCCTCAGAATGTCCCCTGGACCCCAGTTCCAAAGCACACATGTTTTGTTCTTCGGCCCTCAAATCCAAGCATGTGGATACACCCTTTTTTGTGTCCTTGAAGTTTAAGGAAAATCCTTGAAAAGTCCTTGATTTTTTTTTTGAGAAACTCAGTGGCCACCCTGCTTATTATCACTTAGGCCCCTTCCACACGTACCCGGATATTTTTATAAACGGAGATTTTTTTCTCCATTTGCACTTAGCTTCCACACGTATCTGGCGTATTTGGTCACTGAATACGGAGATTTTCAAATACACCCTCTAGACTGAAGATTTTTAAAAACGCTAACTCTCCATATTCGTGTGGACACCATAAACGAAGGTTTTCAAGTGCGATGACATCAATGGAATTTCTTGTCTATTGTCTACCTATTGAGAGCAGTTGATTTTCGTGGGCTTGTTCGAAATCATACTTTGGTGTATTTGAGTTCTTTCAGCGTATTCGTGTGGACACACAAATATGATGTGAATACAAAATGTGTGGATGCAAAGATTTTCATATACAGAGAAAAAAATTCTCCATTTATAAAAATATCCGGGTACGTGTGGATGGGGCCTTAGTGACATAGTGATATCTCAACATGGTTTAGACCATAAGGAAAATCTTAAAAGTTGGCACTTGCAGAAGGCTGAAGAATGTGCTCACTTTCCTTGCTTGGATCTCTCTAACAGTTGAAAAAACAATTCAAGTTTTCATCATCTGATAGGGGAATATTTCTCAAGTACTGAGTGGTCCGTGATATGGGGGAATCTTAGTGAACAGGAAATATTTTTAAAAAATCAACCTAAACTGGAAGAGGTTATTCCAGCACACTGTATGTACACATTTCCCAGAAAGTATAATAGTCATGATTGAATGTTCAATGATCCACAATTAAATTTCCCAAAAACCATCATTCAAAATAGACTTGCCACAGACGCATGCATGCTGACATCTACCCTTAAAAATTACCCCATAATTCAGAAACTATAGTTTCTGTGAGTCTGAAGCTTTACGCTTAGTGTGAAAGGATGCAAACTAAAAATTGCCAAAAAAGCTCAACTCTACAGCTAGCAGACAGTTTTTATACCCCTGCCACCCCTCCTGCAATTTATCTGACTTGTATGGTGCTGTTGGCAACGTCAAAGTAAATTTGGGTATTCAGCCAGTTAGCAAATGGAATAATCTTGCAGGGGGAATTTTGACATGCAGGCTCTGATTCTCAGGTTCTATTTTGAATCAGCCTAAAGTCTTAAATATTTAAAAACAAGAACTTTTCAATCACATCAGTGTTTTCTCTATTTCCTGCAAAGACAGTTGGAGACATTCAAAATAATTTATTGAATGGGGACAAAAAAATAGTTCGACTTAACAAATGTTTGAGTCATTGGAGGTTCAAGCCGATGGTCCTCCAAAGGAAAAAGTGGAAATGGCCCAGTTTTAATTGTCATGGTGTTACAAAATGACTGTGCTTCAAATGAATGTTTAAATGTTTGATATGTGTATATCCATTTGCCCAAAGCCTCACTAAACAACGTCAACATCAAATGGATGAATGTCAAACCTTTGGAAACTTGAAGTGATGAGAAATGAAGGAGGGAAATGTATGTTAAGAATTCAAAAAGGGTGTTCAACAACTACTCCAGATCCACCTCATTTGTACAGATTCTCAAAACAGAATCCAACATAAGACTTCTTTCTTCTGATACAAATCTTGTGTGCCTTCTGTTTAATTTGCCCAGGATGCTGGGAACACAAGCAATACCACTGACTAACATATCTGTCATGGTGTTGCGATTTGAAATTCTTCGGTGATGGACCAGTTAATCAAACACATTCAACAATACATATAAATGTCACAGGTTGTGGGTTTGTTTTTGTTTTGTGTTTTTTCATGTTCAAATGGTAAGGTGATAAATTACCTGTATGAAGAAAAAAAATGTCTATGTGAAATTACGCTGGGCAGCTGAAGGGTAGGGGGCCAACATTTAAGGGGTGACATGCAACATTCATATACTGCATGTTATCATGACTCTAAACACATTTTAGAGGCTTGTGTTTTGTATAATGCATATGCCATAAATATTGTTACTGGTGCTTGTTATTTTGAAAATGAAATATTAATCTTGGTATGCCAGTTCTTGCATTTAATACCAGACTGATGTGACCTAAATGCTAACTTTATGTGCTCCAAGTTCAACTTAAATATATCTTATGTTGTCACTTTCTCTAAGCCTACATAATTTATTCTGATTTTAGTGTCAATGCTTTTATATGACTTTAACCAGTGTAACCTTGTTTAAATTTTAAGTACTCGAGCATTGAGTACCACTCACAAGGGAAAATCTTTCATAAATGCCTTGCTTATACAATGCTTAGGCAGAGTGTAGTACTTCACACAATAGTGGTTAGTTAAATCTACTCAATATAAAGTTGCTAGGTATCAAAATCAGGAACACTGGAGGAATGATAAAAAGAACTTGTGTATTGAACTTATCCCTTATCTTCACCAGATAAAACATGCAAGTAGTTTTATCACATTTTGCATTCAAGAGCCTTTTAAGAGAACCATCAAATCTTGTACCAACAACTTTTTTTTAAAAGATCAAGTATATATACCGTACCCTGCCCCTAGAGTTATACACAGCTATAAGACGATTTCTTGCTTCCTTGAGTTTTCACAAAGTAAATTGTGGCATGCAACTGAAGTCCGTTGTAGAAGCAACTGCCAATATGCAAAATGACGTTGACAAGAATGTTCACTTGTAAAGAAGACTACCAGCTGAGCAGCCTTCCTTTCTGTGTTACCAGGGCGACAAAGCTCAACCAAAAAGTTACCAAAAAATAGGTAATCAAAAAGTTACCATGTTTAAGGGACTATATAACATATTTACCTTGTCATGGTAGCCATTGATGCATTAATTTTAGAATCTTTATAATGAAACTGTGAATAGTTGCCTACTTTTTGAGGTCTGCAGTTTCAGTGCTGATTTCTCGTAGCTTGTGCACTATTGTAGACATTTTCTCTTGTCATACATTGCTGGTTGCTATAGTTGGTTTTTTGTTGTTGAAAGTTGCCTTATGAAGTTTTCATTTGAAGTGCTCTTAGGCCGTAGCTTACTTGGCAAGTGATTAAGTTAGGGGGGAGGATGCAATGCAAATTCCCTCAAAAGTTTTTGAAGTGCTGGTTTACATATAGACAACTTATTGATGTTATTGCCAATTATAATGATGCAAAACAAGGTTTTGAATTTCTACCACATCCTTGCATTCACTCTTAACACTTCATAAGTTTTCAGGCTAATACTTTCTGAAAGCTAAAAGGCAATGAAACTGCATTAATTAGCAAGTTGTTTCTCTCTGAGGTGTATTTTAATTTCAACAAAAAGTTGTTAAAAAGGAGAGGAAAGGGAATTGGTGTTGAGGAAATTGTTGAATTAATGGGAAGGGTGACCAAGTGCAGGTTAAAGATTTACATCAAGCCCTAAGAAGAGAAGGCAATGGGTCTTGAAATACACCTTGAGAACTAACTCCCTACTTCACGATCCCAAATGCGCCCTGATGATTTCACGTGGACAAGTAAGGATAGGTCAAATTCTTCTACTTGAGGCAAAGTCTGTGCCAGGAAGTTTTTAAAAATGACTGAAATGTCTCCAAAAAGTAAGCAATCATTTGATGTTTAGTAGGTATGGTACTGCAAAGTGAATGGCATATGTAATGTACACGTAACAAAGAGGCAGCTGTTGATGTTTTGTCCCGTTGATGTTATTATTTTGATATATTTGTAAATAATAATCCGTAATTTTTTTACTGAAATTTTGTTATCAATACCATAAATAAATCATTGGGACTACCATTCCGTTTTAATTAGTCAGGCCCAAAAGTGCCACGGGTGTTGGGGACATATCTCACCATTTCCTGGTAGAATCAGTTTTGCAATTTGCCGATATCAAAAATGAAAATGTTGAGAGAAGGGTAAAATGTCTTGGTAACATGCTTAATGTTGCTGTTATTTAATTGTTCTGAACCTTCACATGATCAAACAATATTATGATAGGGAAGGAACACCCGATTTAGCATTTAACTCTTTCAAAGCACTATGATGTTATGTAATTTGCCTTTATTGAACGGAAAGTGGGAAAACAGCTACAACCGTACCATGTTCTTCGTACTGACCGATAAGAAGAGCTTTATTGACTAACCATCTGGTAGACTAGTATTCCTTTTTAATTGGTGATGTATTATGAGAAATATTGTATTCAGTTGACAGCGTCAAAACATATGAAAATATTGTACATTATTGATGGGTATTTAGCGGCTTACCTACGTCCTACAAGGGAAGAAATGGACCGTGTGTAATAGCCATAGCGGTTCAGCATCAGCTGATGAACACCATTTTTCTGTCAGTGAAATCTTCTTCAGTCATACTTATTAACATTATTCGCATTTGTATCAGGGATCATCTGTTACTCAGCTAAATCTTTGTAGACCCTCCAAGTTCTCTTTCCCGTGCTTCAGAGAGCGCTTCTGAGAGGAACAAATCTGTTATCAATGCTGTGGTGATTTTATTTCCACTTTCAGATGATTGTTTGAGGGGACCGGTTACTTCAATCTTGAAAACAAGGTTCAATGTAACTTTGTCACGACCCCTGATCCCCCAAAATATATGGAAATTATTAACAGTACCAACCCCAGTCCTAACACTCTACTTTTTGACAATTACGGGGTCATTCAAAAGGTGCATTAATCTTGTGCTGCGTATTCCAGCTTCCAAACGTTTTCCTTCCGATCATCAATGCAGATCATTATACCTCCTTTACAGGATATTTGTGTAGCTCACCGAGGCAGTACGAAGGTCTTAATTATTAAGAGGACCAATTCTCAAAGTGAATAACCAAATAGTTAGGGTCTTGGAGCCTTTGTGGCTTAAACAACAGCAATACGGGATTACTATATCAGTCTAAATCTTTTTTATTTCATTCAAAAGTTACTATTTGCTTAATTTCGCTAATGTTGCTGGTCCTTTTCTTGTGTTTACATTGCTGAATACAATGCGTTGGAAAGGATCTCTCCAAACCCATTGCCATTTCTTTTATGAGAGTGACCAGGGATTTTACTGAAGTATCAGTAACTGCCTGATTAATGCATTTGCCGTGATTGTAATCGGATGTACGTGCTATCCATGTGTGACGGCACAAAAAAGTGAAAGAATGGTGTTGCAAAAGAATACTGAAATAATAGGACATCAAATCATATGTCGTTATTGTCGAAAATAGTTTCGTAAATTGGATATGATTTTCTTCAAATTCACTCCAATGATGGTTTCAAAGAGAATGTAAGATGAAATGCCATGTAAATGAGATTTATTGCTGGATTACCTGAATGTCCACCTCATTCGTTAACTTCACGTGAACTAAAGCGCGGTAAAAAGGAACTGTTCCACAGGATATGAAGAAAGTGGGTTGGAGTCTCGAGGGCCATCTTTGGTGGCTACTGAGCTCGCCGTAACTTTTCTAGGTTGGCTTAGCTTGAGAGTTTGGTCTTGTTTAACACATCTTTGCTGTACATTGATTCGTAAAACATATCCATTATTATGTCCCACAGGTTTGTAGACAGACTTGGTTAGCCCTTTGGAGTTCAGAGTTGCCACCCGAACCAGAGTCTAGAGATGAACAAAAAATGAGAGATTTTCTCATTAAGAAGTATGAGCGAAAGGTATGGTATAGCAGTCAACCACGAGCAAAAACGACGCCAGCACCAGTACCAGAAGCAAAGCCACTGAAACAACTTCTCGGCGAAAGTGCACCTCAAGTTGTAGTAAATAGCACACAGGCAACAGTAAGTGAATTGCAGAGTTTTTTTAAACTGTTGTAGGATCACTAACTAAGCAAAAGTTACATGGGAGTCGTTTGCTCACTAGGTATAATAGATTCTGAAAGACTCTTTTGGGGCATTAACGTTTTACCACATTCAATTTTAGGACTATCGTTTAAAGAGTTAGCGAGGTCACATAGGCGGTGACGACAGCCTTTTCGTTAGAGCGAGTCTAGAAGTAGAAACTAGTTCCACTTTTGTCAAAGCGATCGTCTGAAAGTAGAAACTAGTTCTACTTATCGTCAAAGCGATCGTCTGAAAGTTGAAATTAGTTCCACTTTCGTCCAAGTGGTCGTCTGAAAATAGGAACTAGTTCCACGTTTGTGAAAGCGATCGTCTGAAAGTAGAACTAGTTCTACATTTCGTCCAAGCGACCTTCTAAAATTTGAAATTAGTTCTACTTTACATCAAGATTGCGACGATCATGAGGTTTCGTACCAGCAGGGTTCATGGATGTTTATAAGGAGTTCAAAATTGAAATGGCTACCGCAGGTGAAGACAAACCTATGCGAAATGTAACGAAAAGAGATGTTCGGAATTTGATAACTCCGTTTCTTGCTACCGAAGCCCAATTCACGCAAAAAATGGTTCTGTGCAGCTGAGAATTGGACAAAGAAGTGTTTTTAAAAAGGCCCTCAGAGCATGCAGATATCTGCAGGACATTAATGATTCTAACTACAAAAACATATGAAACTAAGTGCATGTAAGTCATTGTTTAGAACATTTTATCAAGAAGATGGATATTCCTAACGCACTCTTACTTTCATCACTCTCTTTCGAATACCCGTTGCTATAAGCCTTTATTGGATTTCTGGCATCTGGCATCTTCGTGAAGTATCTGAAAATAATTCATGATCATTCCGGCGTAAATCAACACTAAGGCACCGATAGTCAGTATCACGTTTTTTATTTCATTCCTCATACAGTTCGCGTAACCAAAGCCATAGCCATTTTCTGCCAATTGTCTTCTGTCAGAATCAGTCAGAATCACGATGAAGAAACTAGATGACGAAGGGCTTCATTTTACTTGCTAATGTTTGTCTGCACGAGTTCTCATTGTTTACACAATGGAGGTTACTTCCTGTAATGCTTATAATATCGTGAGGATATTTCGATGATCCTTCATAAAAACGCAGATCGTCGAAAGTGCCGTCTAGTGGAGATCCATTTTCAAGAAGGATTATTTATCTCGGATACATACTAAGCTAACGATTCTTGCATTTCTAATCCTATTTAGGAGACATTTGTTCTTCACAGAAACAGTTAGCCGAATAAAAGGTTTTTTTCAACATATGTCACAAGACTTCCGTAATCAATCGTACTAATACTGATGTGTAGTACGCTCCCTCTCCCCCGCTTTACCGAATTTCATGTGGTCAATACTTCGAATTGTTATCTTTCTTTTCCTTTCCTACCATCATATCTCCCCGTCATTTCTCCAACATCACAATTCTAAAGAATAGGAACCACCTGGTGACCAGCGCCTCCATGAACTGCCTCAATGCTTTAGGACTAAATGATTCATGTTGTTTCCCCCCTCCCTCACCCTCACACTCCTAACTTCAGTTCTCATCCAGGAAACCGGTCGTGGACGATACGGCCGTCCCGGTCTTCTGATACCTACAAAACCAAAGAGAACACGGTTTCGTCAAACTTCAG
>JAAAKL020017279.1:0-10674 GCA_010016065.2 Carybdea cf. marsupialis auct. non (Linnaeus, 1758)
TAAAAGCCACCAAAAGTATCAAAGAAGAAGCTTGCAAATACAATACCGTTGCAAAATACAAATACCTTTAATTATCTATTTTTTGATAGCCATCGAATGTATTACAGAATACAATCCCTGTCAACCATCTTCAAACAGCTTTTTTTAAAAGCCACCAAAAGTATCAAAGAAGAAGCTTGCAAATACAATAGCGTTGCAAAATACAAATAACTTTAATTTTCAAAGATTTGAAGTTCGTGTTGCCTTTTTTAAAAGGAGCGTATACTCCGCGGTATTTAACACACTTGCGCTCTCGATTTACTGCTCTGCGGTTACAGAACGAGTCAGGATATATTTGGCTTTTGTGCAATGACATAATAGTTTATTTTCTGTGGCTGTCATTCTTTGTAGCGCCCGAGTCAAGAACAGTGTTAAGGAGGAGGTCTGATAATGATGAACGAGGTCATCGCGCACGAGATAACTGGAAGCGCTGGTCGGATTTACACGAGAGACAGGAAGTCATTGTCTCAAGAATAAGTGAACTAGACGAAAAGAAGAACCCGAAAGTGTTGACTCAGATGAAGGTAAAGAAATCATGATTAAACACCATTTATCATCATTCTAACATTTATGATGATTGTTGGCCCATAACATTCGTAGATTCTGTGCCTTTGATTGACTCATTACCTTGCTAAGTGGCCCGTAATCTTTTAAACGAAACTCCTTTCGTAGGATTTTCTGCGTTACCCATGCCTCTGTCCTGTGTTTTTTTGTAATGCAGATTACGCAACTTGAGAACTACCAAGAGAACTTAACAGTGCATAATACCCTAACGCAATGCTTTAAGGATTTCAGCGTTGGAGGCAACATTCCTTTTGCCGCCAAACTTTAAGTTCTATGAGAGGGGCAGGGTCCATGGTCTCACTTCGTCTCACGTGGTCCGTGGTTGCCATTTAAAAGGAGTAAACAAACAGAAGTAATTTGAGGGTTTAAGAAATAGTATGACTCTACTGCCATCGCATCGCAGGCAGTTATTATTGACATTAATTTAAGACGTGGACCAGATGTACTCTCTAGGGTATGGGTATTTTGTTTTTTTTCTGCATACTTGAATGTTCGCCTTAGTAATGAAATATATCCAATGTAGAAAAGAATGTGATAGTGGGTATCATTACATATACAATTTTGGTGGCTACCGTTCTCGCTGTAGATTTCAGGAGATGTTTGTGATATCATACCATGCCATGTCTCTGTGATTCCCCAAGATAGATATCTATTAATAGCTGAAGTACTTGCCGCCTTAATGTGGCAAGTATCATGATTTTGTATATATGTACCCTTACACTAATTCTATAAATCCTCTTTGCCTTCAGTTACTTTTTGCCCTTTTCCTTAGATTTTTTTGGTTCTTTTTATAAATAGCAGTACATAAGTGTTATGTGATCGCGGTGAAGATTACAGTTTACCCTTTTCTCGTAGCTTGAAAAGGGTGGAAATGGCTCATATAAGCTTGTTTGAACACTCCGCGAGCAAGCTGCGGCTTCTCTTTCTTAAAACATGTAAAACATTGTACTACATGATATCGTAAGATGCTAATTTATTGTTAGGGGCGCTTTTTTCAAGAAAGATTATGTTTGAAATGTTTTGAAAGGAAACGCGTTTAGTGCTTTGACCATTCTTTTCAATTGTAATTATGAGCTTAAAGTGATTTCCGATTTTGATAAACGTTTAACTAAGCTGTAACTTGCTGATGTACTTCTACTATTTAAGCTACCATCGAGGGAGAACAATTGTAATATTTTTACCTTAACAAAAGTGCATTGCGGCGGCTACATTATACTCCTCCATACCTAATTGTACAAGGGTTAAATTCCAATTTTCAAAACTTAAGCCCCGTTTTCATTTAATAATACCCCCTCCCCATTTAATGATTGTTAATGAAAAATCCCAACAAGGCTGAAAATACCAGGGACAATCGCAAAAATCATCCCAATAATGTTTTGTTTGACCCCCCCCCCCCAAATGATATGAAAGTTTGAAAAAATACCCACACCTCCCGCTTATTCAGCCAGGCTCATATGGTAAAATGTATGTAACTTTTCTGCCAGTTACCGTTTTCATCTTGTAACTCTCAATACCTTTTTACCGATCCTACAGAAAGACGAGGTGGGCAAGTCAGGCTCTGTAGCTAGACGGAAAGCGTTATGGGAGAGTATAAAACATGATGAACCGGCGAGACGAGTACAGCGTCCCCTTTCCAGCATAAGGCCGTGATCTTTATATGATGGTAAGACTCCTGCTATTTTCTTTATGATTCTTGTCCCGTTTGTCATGAATACTGTAAAGTTCCATTAACCTAGCGTCTTTTCATTTGACATGTCACCGTTCGTTCCCCCAACACCAAATGTTGGCTTTCGCAGACTAGTTCGTTGTTCGATGAAAGGTGGCTACAAGGCAGGAGCAAAGTGTCATAAGAAGAGTGGTATGAAGTTATTGGTCTCTGGGAGCTCTTAAGGTTGACCTCCATTAGCCTATTCATTGAGCGCTCAACCTTAGCTATCCCCTTAAGCTTGAGAATGCAAATGATGAAGCTCATACTGAAAGGTGCACAAAGTCGCGTTGGTGTTGTTCACTGTCAAGACCATCCATGGGTGGCCAATTGTTTCTGTACCTCGGGGCAGATATTCATTGCTGGAATCAAACGAGACCGCATCCAACCTGAAAGAGAACAGTGAAATATGAAACCGACATTTATGTATCTTTTATGTACATTTTATGTATCCATTATGTACATTTTATCTATCCATTATGTACATTTTATGTATTCATGTACATTTTATGTATCCTTTATGTACATTTTATGTATCCTTTATGTACATTTTATGTATCCTTTATGTACATTTTATGTATCCTTTATGTACGCTTTATGTATCTTTTATGTACATTTTATGTATCCTTTATGTACATTTTATGTACCTTAATTGAAAGTTAATCTCTCGTTTTCACCCCCTTGAGTTATTTTTAGTTACTTTTCAAAAAAGACCCACAATTGCGCCTCATTTTGTACCAGCATAGTCGACTGGCATTAATTGATAAAAAATACAACACAAGTCAGGCAGCCCGTATTTTAATTTTAGTATTTAAATGGTTTAGCCATACTGTGCTACCTTCATGTCCTGCCCCATAAACAAAACACTTTATTGTTACTCGGATTAATGGCTGTGGGTTATCAATGGTAGTTCTTCATACAGTGTATTTTATATGAACGATAAGCTGGCGGCACAGACATAATGGTCGCATTGAGTCTTTGGGCGGCGGCTTAGCCGCCCCCGGAGATTTATATAATCCAGTATACCCACTTGAGAAATGACGTTTAACTGTTTCAATGCTGTGAATCAGACAGTCAATATACTTGATGATGTTTTTGATACTTGGTTTTGCAGATGTTCGATTTAAGATTTGTCTCAATTTTTTAATTTGTAGGTGACCGAGTAAATTCGGATTCTTAGAACTTCGCATCTTCAGAATCCTTTGGGTTCCTTTACTGACTTCCCTTACCGTTAACGTCCAAGTCGGTTGTATGCATTTTGGATGACGCATATTGCCCTCTCTCGGACATCAGAAGAACTTGGGAGCAGTGTAGAAGTTTGCTTGATAGAAGCTTTCGATATTAGAGAATTATTATGGAAAACATCCTCTGGAAAATTGCAACGCCTCCCGAAACCACTGCCGTCTTCATGCTAGTACTGTTCAGAAATAAGGAGCAGAAAAAATCCGGCAGGGGGTTATTACCCATTAAATAGTTCTTTTTGTCAATGGACAGGAGTATCGTGTCAACTCATTCATATAATGAATGTAATAGGCAGTTCATAGTATTCAGACCTGTAAATTGTAATTCTTAATTCTTGTATGTATTACTTCGAATTTCCCGGAACTGGGATTGGACCGAGTATGTTGAATTATTTTACTCATCAAGTTGTAGCATGACCTTTTTGTAGAATGATTCCTGGTTTTGTACGACATTGGTCTTCAGGTTGCTTGTATCGACGCCAAGCAGCGTACAGCAGAGCGTAGTAACTGACATATTTATTACTGTTTAATAGCGACAGTGGTATTCTAGATTTGAGTAGTAAACTTCACACTCTTTGTTTAAAGCTGGTTTCCAGTACGTTGCCAATAGAAACAAGAGCAGAAAGTGAAATATGACTTGTCTCTGTTTTTCCGTGTGTGAGGCCTGGCGTATTTTTTCCCCATCTTATATCAGCGTCCCAGTTTGTATCAAATGGTGCCCAACTTGTGATGTTAAAGATTAAGGTACTATTCAGTCCACTATTTGCGGGAGCCCTGCGTACCATTTGCGGAGTTGCACCAGAGCGGTTTCATTAACTTCTTTGGTAATGCTAGAAAATGAAGAGTATTGGTGAAGCTCTGGGAATGGGGTAAAAAGTATTTCCGATTGGAATAAACATTTATTAAACATGATTTAAACATTCCTGTACCGAAGACTTCGTTAATGAATCGTTGATACGCTTGATTCCTCGAAGCTGACCTGTACTTTAAAGTGAACGGCAAAGATAAGCTTTTGCTCTTTTCCTACAAATGTAACCTATATTCCGTATCTGTCCTTTAACTGCTACTGTGAATAAAGAATATATTTAGTATTATACTACATATCAGGGGAAATACAAAAATTCCAACAACCGTACGACAATATTATAACTAATTCTCAGCACTTTCATGAGGGACAAGCTAACGATATGATGTTGAAACACGCATCTCGAAGTATTGTCTGAACATAAATCAACAATAAGAACTTGAAAATTTGTACATCAGGCTCATCGTAAAGATGAAAAGGTATCATGAAATGTTGCTTGTCGTTAGTGCAATTTTATCATAACTTTTCTTAGCTTTTCTTTTTGATTGGAACTGAGATTTCTTGTTGAGATCATTAGGATAATGAATAACTGCTGTTTCATACTGAGGCAAACTAAAGCCGGCATCGCTAAAATTTATTAATAACAAGAAATTATTGTAAGTTAATATACCTCGACAGCTTGGTCACTCCTCTTTGTATGACGTCAACTAAATCCACTGAATAATTGAGCTGAAGACGGTTATGCATCAACCCGGTTACACTGAGATCTGTTAACCTAAAACGGTGCGTTTCATTGATAGATTTTTGATAGATTATAATATAATTTCTTTTTCATGTAGAGGAGTTCCCAGAGTTTGTTTAAAAATAATCTAATACTATGTTTCTGTGAAATATGAATAGTAAAAGGAAGGTATTCTGTGCAACAAGATCTTGAATTGATTAGGCGTGAAGTGACGCCGGGATAAAGGGGGAGATATTGAGTCTAGGAAATTAATTTGACACCTGTTCTTTCGATGTGGTATTACACCTATGATTATATCGCAGGCTAGTCAAGCTCGCATCTCGGCTATAACGGCTGCATGATTCCTTTCGTTTCTCTCACTTACATGCCACATTTTGAGCAGGGTATTGCTTCTTTCATCTTTTCCTCAAGTACCGCTAACTTGCTCCTTAACACATCCTTGTCTTCAAACTCCCCAACGCATTTCTTCGTAGTGGCACTGGTCGGCGTACCCCGTCGCAGCAAATTTTCAAGGTTGCTTCGATGAGACCAATTCAGTCCTTTCCTTCCGCGAAGTTCTCTCACACACACACTTTATTTAGAATGTGGAAATTTGGGACAATTTTAGATCGTTTAGCCATAAGCTTACAGCCGAAATAAAAGACCGGAAAAACTCGTAATTAGGAAATACCCGACAGAAATGAAATCGCCCAGAAAAACTGTATATACTTTACAAAATACAATACAAGAGTTAAGGCCAGCGGCTGAGTTTATAAGTAAAATGACGAGTTTCTTGCACTACCAGATAAAAGTTTTTCCATGACTACTGAGGTAAAGCATTTGCCATGAGGGGCCATAAAATGTTTTCCGTACCACTACCCTTGCACTTGGGTGTTAGGGCTCGCTTGAACAGTGGAGAGTCTCCGGGGTTGTTGTTTCTCCGTGGCAATTTTACTTTAAATTAAACTTTTTGTTTGTCGCACAGCTGTGACTTTCCATGACATTGCTGTGTTTTGTTCCAATTGCTGCGATGGTCATCGCAGATCGCTGACTTTCTGCGACGGGGTCGGCGTACTAAAGCTAGCCCTTACTCTAAGAATGTAAATCCCCTTGCAACAGTCCAAATTTTACCCGCCCTCTCCCTTGCAGAAGCAAGGACCTATCTACCTTTCTCCCGTTTTCGAAAAGGAAATTTCACATTTGATTATGCTCCCCCAATCAAATGTACGGTAACTGCCTCGATAAACTTATTATTTCGTCTGAGACTTGAGGCCCGAAAACCATAAGGAAGTAAAAATCGAGTTGACCTGTTTTCTTCAAGGTTGTCACGTCTAGACGATAACGATAACTATAAGGATATCGTTATGTATTGGTCCTCAACCGATTTTATTGATTACATCCTTAACGATGAAACGCCTCAGCTAATCGTAGCGCAGAAAAGACATCGTGGAAACGCGAAAAATGGAGGACCTGAAAGTAATGGAAGTGGAGAGGAGGCCAACCCGGAACGTCAAAAGCCACAAATTTTTCAAATATATAGATAAAAAGAAAGATGTATGGGTAGCTTTTTGCGGTTAGCTAAGAGTAAGCTAATCGCAGCACAGAAAAGACATCGTGAAAAACGCGAAAAATGGAGGACCTGAAAGTAATGGAAGTGGAGAGGAGGCCAACCCAGAACGTCAAAAGCCACAAATTTTTCAGGTATATAGATAAAAAGAAAGATGTATGGGTAGCTTTTTGCGGTTAGTTAGAAGTGTTAAGTAGTGACTTGTAATAATATGCTGTAATATTGTCTATCCTCTAAAATATCCCGACAGTGATTTATGAATTGACCGCAGTTTCCTTTAATCATTTAGCTTTGTTTTCTATTCGCAAATAATTTTATCAAAGTTTGATAGTAGGTTGTATACTCACTCCTGTCTATAATTTACACAGAAGCATTTATGATCGACTTGTTCCGATAGAACAATTGAAAAAGTCACCTTATAATTGTAAGATGAGAAGTCTACGTTGACAGGAGATTTTATGTTTATATGCTTTCTGTCAATGGATCCAATGCAGTTAGGGAATTGCCATCTTTCTCATTAGCCCCATTGCAATTGCCCTCCATATGTCTTTGATTGGAACTGGCATGCAAATATCTTTAGCATACTGCCTGAGAAACATGTGATATTATATTGACAATTGATGATTTTTCCATCCTGAAGGAGAATGGCTTGGAAGAATCCATTGTAGCTAGAAACGTGTACAAATTTCTGCAAAAGATTTGAAAGATATATTTTTATATTATAGCAGTGAAGTTCAGTAAAATACGAGACGTTGTAGATAACAGGTGTATCCAATAATATGTACCATACTACCTTTGTGCTTACTTTTAATAGATCAATTCATAAATAGAATACTCTTTAATTCATTGATATTTTTTATTATCTATCGTTTGTGTGGGGGAAGTGACACGAAAGATGTGGGACAATGTACGTGATGCACAGAAGAGAGAAGAATATGGGTGTAAGTGGAGATGCTGCAACTGCAATTGAAAAATACAAATATGCTGCTGCACTAAAATTCCTAATGCCACGTCCTCAGGCTCGAGAGTGGGTAGCATTTAATCAGTCTTTCATACTTGGGAGGGAAATCCATCAGTAGACATCATCCAGAAAAGTTCAAGATTCTAAAAGTTTTTCTTGAATATCTGCAGCCCAGTTTTAATGCTTTTCTATTTTGTATTTACCGCTAATCCATCCATATTTTACGTAAACAGACGTACACGTGATGTGGTGCTATTTGAGCACAGGATGTAGAGTGTCTAGTGCTGTATCCTAGGGGAGTTAGTTGCTTGCTTGCACGTCTCTTCCAATCGCAGCCACTATCTACCACTAGAGTGAAAAGAACGTTGAGTGCATAAATCTGATGGTTTTACATGCCCTTGAGTCAAGACTCTCATGCTACCTCCTCATAGCACATACCTTGCGTGAGAGATATCGGAGCAGGATGAACCCTAGATAAGCATGTGTAAGCCCATCGGACCCTGGCACTCACCAGTTTACCACCCGCTACCTTGTGGATATTGAGGCAAAGACTAGAAGACGGCTACTTCGACGTCAAACCAACTGCTGCCTTGCAGATGTCCCTTAGTTGGGAAAGGCTGAAAGAGATGCACTCATATCAAAACCGCCAGCGTCATGTCAGTTGCCAACCGACAAGCCAGCGCCAGGAAGTACTTCCGGCTGTAGAAACCTGCCATAACGTGGTCAAGTGGTAGTTCTAAGTAGAGATAGCAGTGGTGAGGCCAGGACATCTATTCGTATCGCCTACGAGGCTGGTAGGTGCAGGCTAGTCGGTTGAGTCGTGAAACCTTGCACTAAACATTTCGAATTGCCACTCTCAATGTTGGCACTATCAAAGGCAGAAGTGATGAAAGCAGTCTCATAAAAAAGAATAGATACTGCTGCCTTTAAGAAGGAGAGGAGGATCAACGCGCATAATATCTGAAAATGAGAGAAGGTAGATGTTGCTGTGGAGATAAAAATAACTTGTATCTTCATTCAGCCTTTTTAACCTTGCAGCTTCACGGACACTGATTGGTCAAATCAACAATAGTATGACATTCGGAGTTCTGATTGGCTATTTTGAAAACACAACTAGGTATAAATTTCATGAATTCCTTTTTCAATGTCATATTCTGATGATTTTGTACTCTGAGAAGACGAAAGAATGCCTTTGAGTACTAAAATGGATTTGCTACTTCGTGCATTTTTAATGGCACTATAAAATGCATAGGACGTGAAGTACTAGAAGCAATCTTGAGAAGAAGAATCGATATCTACTGCATTTAAGAAGTCTGGTGGAGAGGAGGAACAACAATCATGATCTCACGAGAAGGTACAAGCTGTCCTTGATGAGAAACCTACATCGCACCGGTTTTGGGATCCTTCTAGAAGAAAAAAGTATCAAGAAGTTTGACATCAGCAGAGCGATGGATAGGATCCTCACTATGAAGCTTTGTCTAGGCAAGACAATTGTCAACGTACTGTCAGTGTACGCACCCCAGATGGGGTTCGTTCAGGCTTAGTATGAGTTCTATGACAACATGCTAAGCACAACCTCAAAGACCACTGATCAGGGAACTCTCATCGTTTGTGGTGACGTCAAGGGACACATAGGAATTTTTTAGGCTATGGCTTTGAGGAACGCAACCACAACCTGGTAGTTGGAAAAGCCCAGACACACATCTTGTGACATACCAGTCAGGAGTCCGCAGCACTCAAATTGACTACATCCTATTCTGGAAAAGTAATCTTAAGACTGCAGCAACACAACATAGAGTACTCGTCTGTGACCTAAAAACTGAAGTTTCAGCTTCCATAACAGCAATCATACAAATCTAAACTGTGAGCCTGGAAGATAAGAGATGCAATGCACCAAACAAACTTGTCGGACACACTGAATGAAACACTTTATGGCACAAGTACAACACCAATGGATGAGTCAGGGACTTTGCTTAGGACTAGTCTACTGGAAACAAAAGAGACGTTTGTGCCTTGACCAAGAAGCGCCCTCCAAGAAAGCAGACGTTGTGATGGAGCCACTACGCCAATGCTGCAGTTTGGAAGCAAATGAAGCTCTGGAAGGAATGGAAGAACAGGGATAGGAAAGAACCGTCTCGTGAAGAAAAGTGAGAAGCGGCGATATATTGTGCAAAGAAGACAGCAGAATAACGAGAATTCCATAATGGAGAGGCAACAAGGACAACATCTTTACAATAGCTAGACAGATGAGAAGACAGAGTGAAGATGTTTTCGGTGACAAATATGCTAGGGGTTACCAAAGCATGGACGATGGTGCCAAGAAGAAAGGTTGGCAGTGGCACTATTAACAGATGCTGCTCAACATTGAGAATTCGGAGCTCCTCACATCTACTGAGCATGTTGTTGCCGCTCCCATCGCATTACGAAGAAAATGGTGGTTTGATTCAGTGAAGAATATGAAGATTGGTATAGCTACTGGACCATATGGTGTTGTGGTACAGATGCTGAAGACTGAGGTTGAGCAGGGTATGGAAGTGCTCACTAACCGCATGAACCACATCATTAGAGAGGGCAAGAAGCTGGAGAACTGAAAGAACTGGAGAAAAGGCTTCGTTGTCAATTGCTACAAAGGAAAAGGAGGTGCTCTAATGAGAGGAAATTACCGGAGACTGAAGATACCAGATTAAGTAACAGGAGAGAATTGTGAAGAAATGTATAAGAGGAATAGTATACATCAATGAAGCGCAGTTTGGAATCATGCCCGGCAGGGGCACACTGACGCCATTTTATTTCTCAGACAGATTCAAGAGAAGTACATCGCCAAGAACAGGAACATTTACCTCGGCTTTCTCGATATTGCACAGGCGTTTGACAGAGTTCCTCGCGAAGTGCTGTGGTGGGCGATGAGAAGTCTTGGCGTTGAGGAGTGGCGTGTTAGTGTTTTGAAAACCATGTAAAGGGATGCCATATGTAAGATCAGAGCTGGAGATCAGTACAGTGATCCTTTTAATGTCAGGGTAGGGGTGCACCAGGGATCAGTACTGAGACCCCTTATTTTCATCATTGTGATG
>JAAAKL020017280.1:0-10673 GCA_010016065.2 Carybdea cf. marsupialis auct. non (Linnaeus, 1758)
CGAATTGGAAGATGTTCAAATTTTCCAGAGTTGAAAGGCATCTGGTTGTCTTCCGACCATTGGTACGTTCTCCCTAGATTCGCTTGAAGAACGTTGGCATCACGCTCATCTGATACCGCCTTCGTAACCTTTGTATCATCAGCGAACGAAGTTACCGTCATTATTGTAAGCACATTTATTCTTATTTGTGATTGTACACACAGGCTAGATTAATAGAGTTATGTTTTACATAAGTGGGTTCAATTTCCTGTGGTCGCACATTTTTCAGTGTGTCCCCATTCACTTGGTCACGGGAGAATCTGTAGAGTGAAATCATACTTAGGTACGGTACACATATTTTTATCAGTAATACGAGGCTAAAATCTTACTAGAAGCAGCTACTAAGGTACAGCTCAGCAAGGAGTGTTTTATCCCTGAAAGGAACCCAAAAAATTCCAGAAAAACCGAAGACGCAACCGAAATCCACAATGGGATATATTGAAACAGCAAAAGACTTGCTCATTACTAAGAGAAACAAAACGTGAACTTAGTGCAACATAAATAGTCAACTGATAACGACTAGGAAATAAATGCACCTATAGTAACAGCTTAACTAGAGAAACTTTCAGCCTCCACCCAGATTTTGAGCAGCTTATATATAAATTAAAAAAGCACGTATTCCCTGTTTCCCTAGCTCAACCGGGATTGATTAAACTATGGAAAGATATCAGAGAAATAAGAAATACGTGTTAAGACTTTAGGTAGACATCGGTGTTATTGAATCTCGAAGGTAGAAGTTGGTGGGACAACGTGGAACTCAACCCACGCTCTCAGTAGTTGTGCAACGACGACGCTTTGCCATTAAACTACGGTCCCTTACCAACAAGATAGAGATATGTGGGATGTCTATTGCTTTTGTACGATGTCAATGCATATGAAGCTTTCTGGACTAGCACTCAAGACCATAAACGTTAGAGGTCTATGGCGAAGACCCACACATCCGCGGCGTGTTGTTTGCCAACTGTGCCATGTGACCGATTATGATAACATATTTCACTTCCTAATTACGGTGTGTTTAATGCCTTAACTGCACATGTGAGAAACATGTAACTTCGGACTGAGATTATTAAGCATTTAATTTTAGTCGAGTGAATTGTGATGTTTAAAGCCAACTAACACCTGATTCGCAAAGTGTCAGTAGAGCAGTCGCATAGTTGGCGAAGTCTTCTATATAAGGAATACACTTGGAATAGACTCAGCACCACGAAACCTTCTATCTGGACATTTAAGAGCCGAGGCACACGCCAAACTGTGACTACTACAAACCTTTTAACACTTAAATTACGCAGTGGTATACATACTACCCAGATATTTACCACCTAAGGCATACGCCAAACCATTTAAGGCAACTAACCGATTGGATACTAACCATACGTACCACACAAAAATCAGGCACCAAAGAAAACTATCAGTAAGAATATTTTTGGGTGGCATACTCGATTTAGAGCGCAACCTTATAGCAAATTGTCTAATACAAAATGGACCGCTCAGATATATACCGTAGGTAGTACACATGAGTAATGCATTAATCGACGCAACGACTACTTCCCTACATTTAGCACGCAAGGCCTGCTGCAAGGCCTAGATTTGCTCACATTTGAATAGTTTGTATTCGTAGTTTGCAATAAACTGAGAGACACTTTAAATTGCACGATTACATATATGTTGGTGTTGGTAAAGTTTTTGTGTCGATATTCATTCCCAAGAGATCACGTTTTACATACTTGCATGAAACTGTAGGCAACTCACATTTCCAGTCATTTTGGTCATCGAAAACGTCCAACCCCCGTTAGATTGTCGAACTTTGATCTTTGAATTCTCTCTAGGATATCACAGGATACATACTCTCTTGTTCAAGTAGATGAGTGGAGACGATTCAAATTTTCTTGCCTGTCAAACTAATAATACAGGGTATCAATTTGTAAGTTTGAGTTGGTGTTGAGAACAAAGGATTTTTCTTAGTTTATGACGTCTTAGGTATTATACGATCCTGAAAGCTTTATTATTGTCTCAATCCCTTTTAATAGTTTCTGTTCCTCTTTTTAAGATCTCAATTGTTCTCGCAATTTTTACATCACAATCAGACCTCCCGTTTACTGCAAGAAAAATAAAAGAAGAGAGGCATGACATCACAAAAAGGGGACTGATTACATTCCTTCCCCTTTCTTTGTTTCCATAATAGATACTTCCAAGTTTTAAGATCACTCTTTGCGTCAGTGTCCGAAATCTACCCAGTCCGGAAACTTCTGAGGTCAATAGACCACATCAGTCATGCTGCAGAGCATCACAAAGAAGTCTTTGTCAGAACCTTTCTTTCAAAGGCGTACACACGTACATATCCTATGAAAATGAAAGGTATTTCGTGCATGTTTTGAAGTGCTTTTTAAAATAGACATCGAGCATCGTTATGTCTCAAACGATAAGTGTCTATACAACGTAAAATATTGACCAAGTGGAAAACTGTGGGTCTGCACGCTTAAGGATTGTACACATCAGATACAGGGTAGTTCAGCCTGTGAAGCATAGAGGTGCGGAGAGGCCAGCTAGGGAGGTTTATCACCCCTTCTTGTGAATTACACTTTTGTTTATTTAGAGATTTTAAAACAGAGGTTTTATTCAGAGGTTTTATCGAGGGGTTTTAAAATCTCTGGTTTATCACATTCTCTCAGGCCAGACGTATACGTTATACCAGAGATTTTAAAACCTCTGGTTACACGTCATTTGATTCAAAACAATAAACATTTGGTGTGAGTAAAGTGCAACAAAGCGGCATGTTTATGAAAGTATCAACCGCAAGGAAAAATGAGAAGGAATCCAGCAGCTAAGAAGACTTCATACTGGGAAGAGATGATGGAGAAATAAAGACTGTGTCACATTCAGTATTCGAGCCCGTGACCCACTCAAGAAATTTTCAATTTTCAATTAGCTTTGGATAGATTGATGGGCCAGATGGCAATCCTTAGAGAAGCTGGTCTCCAAAAGTGCCTCAAACTGAATGTCCAGTGCAGCCAGTGTAGAATTGGGAGCTTATGTGGTGGCTATAGAAGTGACAGGGCTCGACTGGAAGAGCAACATGCCGAGAATTCTGCTAGTTACGAGGGGCAAATCACTCCCAAAAAAGAGGAAGAGATTTTTGGGATTTCAAAAATCCCTTAATTTTTGTTGAGAATTTTTAGGATTTTCCAGAGATTTTTAAGAGATTTTAGGGATTTTCTGAAGTTTTGTAAATCAAATTGCGCATGCGCAGAAAGTTGCTTGACCCCTCCAAGAAGGAAGAATAAAACCAAATTCACCCTTTTTTTCTTATAAGAACACTTGGTTTCGATTTCAATCTGCGTTCTTTTATTATTGAAGAGGTGTTTCAGCAATTCATCACACCCTACCCTTCCCAAAAACATGTTTACAATGCGTTTTCGGGCAAGGGCTGGCGAACTTTGCTTGCGCGTATCTCAAAGAGTTTTGGTGATAGCAAAAGAACAAAATTCTTTTCAGTCTTTAACATTATATAAGACAAATGATCAGCAAACATGTTTAGCAAAAAAATAGCCAGCGATTTGTGAGATAATGATTTGCTTCGCAGTTTATCAGGTGTCTCAAATTTCGATATATATCTATAGCTAATTTCCTCTTCCAGTTCCGTAAAACTTTCTCCATTACTTCATTCGAAATGGCAAATGAAAACTCTTCTTCTTCTATCAGCATTTCGTTCTGGATACGCCGAACGTAGTATATCATTGGCAGATACCCTGTGGTAAACACTAGCTCTACTGGTTTAAACGAAGTAGAACCTCGTGTCAATGAGCTGCTGCCTTGAAACCAATTAGCAAATACGCTGATACTTTTATAACTCTCTTTCGAAAGATCGACGTAATTCGATGAATATTGTAATCTCTTTTACGCCCTTCTAAATAAGAAAATTGAACTATCCTTCCAAGCAAATGTTTATTTGAATCAGCTTGCTTAAAAACTCACAAATCACCTGATTTTACACAATTGTCTGAAATATTAAGTTTTTCTGGCCCCGAAAAAAAGGTGGCTTGGTTGCACAGAACGCACAGGCATACGTCTGTCACTTGATATTTGGTTCCCCTTCTGCAATAAGTACGATGCTGTACTTTTTCTGATGTATTTTCCTTGATAAAAAACAAAAGGACAATGGTTCGAACCGTTTTTACTTCCACGCAGTCGATAGCGTTTCTGAGAAGAATTTTCTTTTTGTGCTGCAATCTCATATGTTGGTAGCAAAGAACTGTTTGATTTTCGCTATTTAATCTGTGAAAGGTCTTCAATAATCGCTATCCTTTCATCGACAGAAGACACCTCTACACCCGTAAATGATTAGGATGCTTCGTCATCACTAAAAGAGTTCTCGCAAGGCTTGTGATCGTTTGTCACTGCTCCTTCAATTATGCTTTCAGCATTGACAAAAAGGTCCTTATCATCGTAATAGTTCACAACCATGCGGCAGCTATGGCTGATAATAATTCCATCTGGCTGCTTCAATTTTCCCCCCAATTTCTTATGTAGTCGGAATTGAAAGCGTGTCCTAGACTTCTGTTATTTTCTGTAGCAAACGCTTTTTCACTGTAGGAAAAATTATTTTGCTATCACATTCTTTTCAAAGGGTGGACGAGATTTTTGGAGTGATTTGCCCCTCGGCTAGTTACATATTTTGCGATTTCTCTAGTATGTTTCCTAAGGTTAAGACATTATATATTACTTCAAGTAGTCTTATTGCAGATATCGATCCTCTCTCTTCTCATGGTAGAAATATTCATTGACTCATCCCATAAAAGAACCGATTGTTCTTGAAATGGCTACCTCCCTTTACTCCGGTCGATTCAGTTCCAATAGGGCACGAAAGTGTGACGACACGTTGTCATGATAGCGCTTGCCCTGGTTCTAAGCAAAAATTTGCACTCGGTCCAAGACAGTCAGATTTAGTTGCGTTGTCAAGAAGCATGATTCGCATAATTGCGAAGTCTTCTCGTGTAAGCTATAGACTTGGCTATTTAGCAATACAAATTAGGCGTCGCACTGCACATCCATAAATTAGACACTTGGTTTTTATAAAGTTGTGGCTTGTACTTAATACAAGTGAAGATGAATGCGACATATAAATTTACCCCTAAGTGCTTTCCGAAATAGACAGCGAAGAGCACTGTATACCTAATCATAGGACACTTTTTACATTGCAGTGACATAAGACGTCATCTATTTTTGACGTCACTCAAGGATAGGGAATGGGGACAAGTTTAAATTGTGAGGAAAGATGACACAGAAATCGAAAGTAGAGTGGTTTCTTATGTTCATTGGTCGTCCGGTTACACCATCTAGCTTCTATGTATAGTAATGTGCCTCCTTTACAATACGCAACTTTTCGCAAGACTACTTCCAGAACATCTTTGAAACCATTTTGGCCCACAGGAAGAACTATCATGATAGAGTGAAATGGGGAAGAAAAATAAAAATTTTCCCCTTGCCCTAAAGTGCATCGGCGGATCTCGTAGGGCTGTGCTTGTGTCCACAGATTTAGTATGTGACTCTATGATTGAAGCGATTCTAAGAAAATTTTCCCTTGGACAATTGGCCCCTGGACAATTCCAAGCTAAGACTTCTATATAATTCTGTTAATGGCCAATCCTTATCCATAGGATGACTCACTGACAATTTACCCGCTCCCTCGCTTACACCAGGTTAAAAGGAGGTAGGCAGATTGTATACAGGGTTGGACACATGGCCTACTGTCCGAATTTAGTAGTGCACATATTGCCTATGATCTTATGCATTCTTGTAAGCAATTTTGCTGGTTTTTTGTATTTGCAGGGTGCAATCTCTTTAGTACGAGTAGAAACACATTACACAGATTGAAGAAATATCAGCAACCTTAATGATTAAACTTTTCCATCGTAAACAGCTTCAATGACGGCGGATCGTATTTATTCTGTACTTAAATATATAGATTCACCTGTAGTACCTGGGGATCTTTTGTTTTCGTGAAACCTGTAGCGAAAACTTGCAGTTGCAAGTGGTACATTGGGCCTTCAAAGAACGTCTAAGTTCTGATTCTGGTTTCCGTAGTCACATTTTTTTACTGGGTGGATGATTCCTTTTGTCTGTCTACTAACATGCTCCATATTTTTCTCTGGGGCCATCATTCTAATAAAAACTCTTATACCACGTAATTATTTTTACCAGATTTCTTTTCAAATTAATCCATCTTTAGTAATGAACACGCATAAAAAGTAGAAACCCCCTCCCCAACTTTCAGAATAAGCACCTTTAAAATAAGCCAATCAGCCACAGTATCGATGTGGATTGCCCAGGAAGGGAAGGTTCAATGGGCAATTTAGAGGGAAATGAGAAGGTATTGTGTAGGTGAAAATTGCCCTATGATTAATTTTCATAGTTAGGAATCGTGTGGGTGATCGTGGTGGGAAGCATTGTCTAGGTGCAATTTTCCAGGGTCAGTTCATCAGGGGGGTGTTCAGTTATCGGTTGAGACCCGTAGTGAAGAAAAACTCCTAAGTGTGCATCGTTTTAGTCAATACTAGGTCGGATAAATGAAACTAAACTACTCTTTTCTTATGATTTTGCACTTGGCAACGTACTGTTATGAAACGGTCACTTTGAAATTGGCACAGATAAAGCCTTTGTACTTGAAAAGCTGTATCAATATTTATTCAATAGCGTTCATAGAATCTTATGTACGATTAAAAGAGGATTTAGATGATATAGGCTAGGATAGAGGTCGTTAAAATTCCCTCCTTGAGAAGTAATAGCTTAACAATTTTTTTGCATTTTCTGATCGACTAAAACCGTCAGGAGTTTTCATTGGACGAGTTGTTTCAAAGTGGCTGCGAGTAGTCCATAGGAGTAGTGGCTATTGGAGGAGTAGACATTGATTTGCGCACTAATATATGGAGACAAAAGTTTGCGGAGGTAACACAAGCTTGAGAAACTGGAAGGTCTGGAGCACTCTGATCAGTGTTGATTCACACAAAGCTTGGCCCATGCCAACCACGGCACACTCATATAACATAGCAACAGCTTCCTCTTCGTCAATCTATGATAAATCTCTCACCAAGTCGTCGTTGACTGTTTTTAATCCTTCCCAACATTCTGCCCTGTTCTGTTCTTCCAGCAGGCCCTTTTCTATTGCATCTTAGGCGTAGTCTCAACAACTTCGCAACTAGGAATGGAGGGGGACCTATAGTAGATATTTTATCTGTATTAAACAAGTTAATATAAGTGCTGTGATTTTCAAATGGTTTTTACATTTGTTATAGCCTTATTGCTGCAAATCAAATTTTCATCTATAGTGTAGGGCCAATGTGTACTCTAGCCCACACTTACAGCATTTCAGGAGACCCTTCGTAAACTCCTTGCTTTTGCCTGACCTGCCACCGTAAATCCCTGTTTCGGAAAGTAAACTTATTCCGTCTCTTTACCAAAATGTTATTGAAGTTGGGAGGGAGCATCCCACCATCAACATGACAAATCGGCAATGACACACCTATTGTTGTCTTCGTGTGCAGAGACTAGGAACCGGGGGCACTGTCGTCACGTGCCTCCCAAGATTTTGCAATACGCAAAAAGTACCCTATTATACACTCTTATATCCAACACGTAGGAAAGTGCTCTGTAAGTGAAAAAGTGCCCCTTGACTGTTGAGACCCCCCCCCCCCCACACACACACACACTAAGCTTGAGATACTTCCTACGTCCCTGTTCGTGTGAAAGAGATACGGCAATTAACTACAGCCTTTAACTATTGACCAAGTACAGCGAGACTGATTAATTTAAGAAATTAAATGATCTCTTCATTCCACTCTTACTAGAAAATCAATATAGTAAGGAGGGACAACAACAGAAAGATAACGAGCATCAACATGCAATGAATATGATAAGATGACACGTAAAATAACTCTGTGCAATTAACATTTGCTACTCACTCAACTGGATAGCCAGTTCTGAGGATTCAGTAGCGTACCGAGGGGATATTCGCTGTGGCCAGGGCGATTTGAATAATCATTTAAATCACCCTGGCTGTGGCCTATCTTCACGAAATCAGATTGGCCAATTTTTAATAGAGAGTATATCGTTTGATTGATAAGAGGTTACAGTTCTCAAGAACTAGCCGAAACACGCTTTCTCAATGGTCGTCACATTATCCAAATTTCTGGGGGACAACAGCAAACCTCTAACCCCCATTCATAAATATTGTTAAGTTTGAAAAAGAGCATTTTGGACACTTGCATGTCAGACCTCCCTGTTGCTAAGCGGAGAGGTCTAGAAAACAAATAATAACAGGAATGAACACACCTTTCATGTAGCAAGTGTCTACATGTGACTTACCAACTGATCTCTAAAAAGGACTGAATCGAGCTTCCCATCGTTTCCGACAGCGCAAAAGTGTAGTTACGAGTACTTGGCCCCATCATCTGAAATAGCACCGGAAGGGCCGCCATGTTGCGCAGCATTGTATATAAGCTTTGCGTGATGGGGAAGTGAAATGGCGTCTAACGACTGACCTCACTTTCAGAAGGAGTGTTTTTTAGAAACCAGTGACTGAACCCTTCGAAAACCCTCTTCGCGTCATTCCTAATCTAACTAGTTCTTATTTCGCTTTCCTATATTACAAGACTAGGAAGTACTCCAAAAGTGCTGACATGACAAATTCATTATGAATCCTCTTCTGTGGCTTTACCAAAATTCTTAATCAGATTTAAATCAAGTGACAGAGTTGTTGTATTTCCGTAGGACAAACGTATTTACATTATAATAGATGCTTTAAATGTTGCTTTGTACGAACAGTTCTTCTAGCCTTCTCTGCATGGAAGAAAGAAAACTGATATTGAATCCAAAATCTTGAAATAGAGCGCGTGACGTCATTATCAGTTTCTTTATTGATGTGCGCAAGACGTAACTGATGGACTCCTTCTATTTCATTTCCTCCTTCTCTAAGGAAGCTAAACTCATAGCACTACCACAAGAAATTCCCCAATGTATCACAGTGATAACACACCCATCAAACACCCGTAACCAAAGTTTCGCTGTTTAAAGACTCGCTTCAACCGCTATTACAGAGCTCTTGAATCCGCACAAGGTGGTAAAGGGAACTGTTAAGAGTAAATGACAATTTGAAGTGGGCTTAAACCAAGGGCATGACTCCGGGGAATGATATATAATCTTTTCAAAAAAAGGTAACATTCCTAAACCTTTACATAAAGCAATAAACTTCTGATAATTCTTCTTACATTTGGTCAAATATGACTGGCAACATTTTCAAAGATAGGCCTATGTTTACTAACCAAAGTGCTGAATTAATATGATTTGCTGACAACCGAGTCCATCAATGATATCGTAGAGGCAGGTCTAAGGAAATCGTGAACGCATGTCGGCCTATAAAAATTGTAGGAAAGCCTTAATGATTGACAAGGAGCAAGCAAGTATTCCAAACAAATCCGAAGCTCCCCCTGCTGCTGTTAAATACTGACTTCAGTTCGTGGACGTGCTTTTGTCAACATCAGAAAGGCCCTAGTTGCAAATGTATTATGTGAGGTTGGCAACGGGAGATCCGTTAATTTCCTAAAGTAAAGTAGAGCAAATGTACTTTAATAGTTTGGAAGGCTCACAGGAGATAAAATAACACCGCGGATGATGTTGAAGCACGCCGTTCTCGTGGTCACACGACGAAGAACAGTTATAGCTGAAAATGACATAAAGGTTTTCATAAATTTTTTGGAGATTTTCCCATTTTTATACTTCGGAATTTATAGTTTTTGAGAAGAGTCATCTAAAGGCAATCACTATCTTTAATAATATCGTTCAACCTTGTTGGAGAGGAAAGAGCTCGTTGCGAGAACGTGCAACTAAGAACATTTTGACAGTTTAAAAAATGACTCGAGTCCTCAACATTTACTTCAAAAATAAATATTATTGACCTTCGGAATGTTAACATATCCTTTGAATTTCCTTTGAATTCTTTTTAGAAAGTTATCGAAGGAATTCTTTTGTCGTTCTACTTTTATGACTCAATCAGATTTTGAGTTTTTGAAATGAAGTTCGATAAATAACTAACTTTTGTTGTAGACAGACAAAAATATTTAAAAAATGTAAGAGTTTCATGGGCATCTCCACCTACTCCAGATTTGTGTAATCACATTAACCAAGACACAGAACCATACACTTAACCAGGCACATCACTGAATTGCTTTTGATTATTGTACACTACTGTTAGTTGCTGTAACAGATCTTTAATAGGACCATACATGAGTGTCCCCCAAAAGTGAAAGTGCCCCAAAAGACAGTGTAGCATCGCAATGAGTCTGCTTTTGATTTAAGGGGTTATAGTGCTGACATTCGTACTACGTGTGTTATTTATAGAATCTGTGATTACACAACTTACATAGTCTAACTATTTTCATTTTGCAAAAAACGGTGAAAATCGGAAAATTGAGATACTTTAATAAGTTTACCACAGATGGAAAATCTTCCAAAAAGTAGTCGACATCTATCCCCTTGAATAAGGCACTTAATTCTAGCTGAGGGAGAGATTTTACTCCCAAGAAACCTCGTGCAGTCTTCCTGGTTACTTTCAACTGATTTAAAATTAATCTGCAAGAAATTTT
>JAAAKL020017281.1:0-10673 GCA_010016065.2 Carybdea cf. marsupialis auct. non (Linnaeus, 1758)
GATATAAACTGTAGCGGTGATGTCCAATTTCTAACCTTCTCCTTCCAACCAAACGCTTTTGAAAACATCAAGTAAGGGCATATTCACAGCTCCCCAAATATAAACAATAAATTGTTAGGGTGACAGCTGAAATTTACAAGATATTTTATTATTCCATATTTAATGTTTTACTTTCTCATTTTAAATTATAGTGGCAGAATCTCATGAAATAACTTACAATCCCTCCCTTCCCCCCATCGTAATATATTTTTGAAGAATACCCGCCCACCTTAATTATTCAACACCTCTTACAACAAAACTAGAACGGCGTAGACTGGACTCCTTCTTTAAGACTGGGTTCTGTTTTGGTTCTTCTTTTTGATACATTTTTTAATAGGGAGAGGGGGAGTCATAGCACAATGACTCTCAACAATGCTGTATCAAACGAAAGTGTAGGGGATCTCTAGCCCTCCAAAGAATTTTCAGGTCTCAATAAGATGTAGACATTGCATTGTAGACAGCTTTGAAAAATATGGGCTTGACTTAGTAAGCTTTACATATTGTTGTTCTTTAAGGGGCAATGAATCAAGGCCCCAACTGTTGGATTAGTCACTTTGAGACTTGTACCCCTAAATAACTAAACCCTCCTGAATACGTTGGAGAGTAATAAAATAATATGGCAATTGGTAGGTGATGATCTACTCGTACCTGGTATTTTAAGATTTTAGTTTAGGAAAATCATTGGAAATATGAGATGATCATTACAATTTGAATACATCTTTGAACAACCCCTTAAATTTCATAAAACGATGGAGAAGTACAAACAGATGGTCACTTTATAATTTCCTTAATATGGATCATAATAAAGTTCTTTTGAACCCAGTTTCGGGATTTAAGCCCCTTCAAACAATCAACTGAAGATGCAATCAGTTTGCACACTGCAAACATAACAGATTTGATCCTTCCTGAGAAATGTACGTAAAATCATAGGAATCTTAACAATTATTTTAGAGTGGAGGGCTCTTGAGTGCTCAATATCGCAACTTTGCCAATCGGCACACTTAGTAAAACCATTGAATGATCAAAATGTTGTTTTTTTCGGCTTGTTCAAGTTTATAATCCTAGACTGCCACTTTGACAAATGAGAGTCACTCACAGGAACACTAGAAAGGTAACCTGCCAGGCCCAAAATGATGCCAAAAGAGCTATGATAATCTATCAGAACAAAGTGACATGCATAAAATCTGTGGAGTTGATGAGATTGCTTAGCTGCAAAAGTCTACAGTCTACATTGGTCAGGTTCAAGGAGATCCTACCAATGTTATATCAAACATGCAAGAAAATTATAATGATAGATTAAGCAACGAACACCTTTAGTATTACAAAATGATTATCAACTTTCAAGATCTGGATACCAAAAGATAAACCGAACCAGCATAGGAGATGCTGTGTAGTTAGGCCCTTGACAGTGTACGCTTGCAGTTTGTATCTTGGCAGAATAGAATTGGCCAAAGCACAAAATTTGTACGACAGACTTTATTTTGTTCTATGATAATTTAGTCCAAGTTTTTCGATCCCCATGGCTGCCGTTGCTCTAGAGCCTTCTCTGGCTCTCAATAATCGTATGTGCCTTTCCAACACATGCGACCCTGAGTCAAAATATACAAGTTCTGTTTGATTCAAAGCAAGCACTTTTGACCCTAAGTGATTGTTTGCCCATCATCTGTTTACTGGAAGAGATATTTCATTTTCAGTAGTGCTTCTAATGCAAACAACCTATAAAATTTTGCACAGTCTGAGTTTTCAAGCACGTGCTGCCCTATGACAGAGTCACATTGCTTTGTAGTGTTTTTGGTTTTATAGATGTGAGGTGGTTGTTTCCTTGCAGGAGCTCATACTTAACGAATACAGGATGGGATATGCTAATCTCAAAGTCCTGCACCCAACATAGCCAGCCTCACACTGGCTAGAGAGACAATAATGCTGCCAGTTATGGAAGACACAAAAGTCTTTGTGGTTAGTTGAGAAGGATTCCTTATTGGTATAAACTACATGTTGGGTAACACTGACAACACATTCTCTACAGCACTTTATGATATGGTTTTCATATCTAATTGAAGTGTAACCAAGCCAAGGTAGTTTAAAGTACATGGGGTATTTACTTGGTCCAAAAGGTCTTTCAATGGAAAACAACAACAAATTTTACCTTGATGGTTGAGTCAATGGCACCTTCAGGATAGCCATTAAAAAGGAAAATCTGCTTAAGTTTGTCAATAAAAATTACATGATAATTCCTGGCATATCCCTGGCAAAAGCTAATGTAAAAAGATGGGCAATTGCTTACTAACAATTCAACTAACAATAACAATAAGGTGATCTACTAAAAAATGAGAGCCCAATTCAAAGCAAGTGAGTACCTCCAAAAAGGTAATTAACAGTATAGATAGCAAACTTTCATACATCAGTCTTCCTATGCAAAAAAATTGTAATTAGCAGTCTACATGCACTTGCCTACTGACTATCCAAAACAAGTCAAAACATCTAATCTAAAGCCTTAACATGATTTGTAATCATTGCCTAGGCTCTCTGTATGGCTTGCAGTATCCACAGCCTTAATGGTCATGGATAACAGTTCTTCCTTATAGTGTCTTTTCACACTGCTAGGTCATGTCATTAATATCCCTAGCAGACCACTTGACCTGTAACTCTTGGTGTTCATACAACTGTCCAAATTATGGTGTAGTTTACCGACTTTTCACTGCAGCTTCTCCTTAATTGCAATTGTACATCAGATATTTATGAGGCCTTAACTCTCTTAGAATTCAAGCAAGTTGAAATTGATGGTATTATATCTGTCATACTTTTACCAATACATATTTCTTACTAAATAGGAGGCCTGGGGATCATTATTCATGTCACATTGGATACCTGATACTTTTACTTTTTCTACTTTGTTATCTAATACCACCTGCTACCATAAAATTAGCTTTCAACATGCTGTCCTTCCATCAAACCCCTTCACTCTTTGTTGCTGGAAAGTGAAATAGAGCCTATCTACTAAAGAAACTGATACTAATCCAGCAGTAGCACGTAGTTACCAGACATTATGTTTACACTAGGCTCTGCGGCAAGGTCATTGGCTATAGATTGTGGAATGGTAAAGTGCTAGAATCCTTCACCTAATCAAAACTATATTTGACTCCCCCATAATGAGCATCACATAGAAATAAAAATATGCTAAGCCAAACAAACCCTATTCCAGAGGTGGGTTAGCATAACCTTCAGGGGATCAGCGGTCTCTAGTTACGTTACTATATGTAGGCATTATGATAAGTTGCGTTGTTGTACTTTTATTTATTAGTGACATGGTGCCCTGTAATGGTATTTGCAAAACAGCACAGGACATAGGGGAATCCAATAAAACATCACAACCATGTATAATATCACTTTTATATAGGCACTTCACACCTCTAACTAAGTAGGTCTAACACCGGCAACCACGATTGTAAAGTTACTCCCGTCACTTCATATCATATATAGGCTATAGCGATGTTTTTGATACAGCTGGATCTATGACAGGTTTATTACGGTGTTGTAAATAAGTAACATGTATGACAGACTTGCGATCAGCTCTATTTGGCAAAAGATCTAAGGCCTGTAGGTCGTACTATATAGTATATAGGCAGAAGCCCGCATTTGGTCAGAACTCAACATCCGATTGGTGGCTTGCAACAATCACCGACTCATACACGCAGCTTCCAAATTTACCGACATATACGCTTAACAGCATTTATACAATATAAAATAACAAATAAACTGCATGTAAAATGATGTGACTACGGTACTTACTTGGGATACTCAAACCCTCTGTATGGGTCTTTCACTGCCATCGTTTCGCTGCTGGACCGTAGCTGCGGTCTATTTGAGTTAGCTTCCATTACTCGTCATGGATCCCTTACGATTTGTTGTTTGGGTTTTACTAACTTCCTTAAAATAACCAAACCCCACATGTATCACATTAGAAGTTTCTTTATTTTGGTATACGTTCAAGCGGGGCGCATCAAGAGATTACCGGTACAAGTTAAGTTGAAGGCATACTTAATCAGAAACACGCACTTATCCATGGCCCAGCAACCATTAAGAAATAATGCTGCATTACAGATCAACAATCTCCCGGTACCTCTTCTTTGTTATGGAAATATTGTCGGTGGTTTGCTTTCAAAAGCCTCAAAGGCGTGTGTCTTGAAGGGTTTGCTGCATTTTGTAATGTGCAGACAGAGGCATCATACTTCTGCTCAGCGAGACACCATGATTTAGTTATTTCGTGAGATTTGTGAAAACGAGGCTACTAAAACACGCCTTCCACACATCCTAAAACCATTGAACTCTATATAAAAATACTTTTATATAGAGTTCAATGCCTAAAACATGCAGTTGGAGATTTTGCACGTTCCGAAATTCTTGGAAAACAGACGCAACCTACACGCAGAATAAACTACATGAGCAGTTTCGCGTTTAGGCCCTACTCTCGGGTACTGCAACACGCTCAAAATTTGTGAGGGGATCTACTGTAGGGTCCACGCCACCTCAGGGGCCAGGGAGGCAAGCAAAAGTGTTAATGATGTCTACTTTACCAAAATCTGTCGTCACAAGCCGATGCTGACGTAGCCTAATCAATTTATGCCTTAGCATTTTCTTTAAAGAACCGATCATCACATGTGCTCAGTAGAATTTTGAATATGATATATGAGAACCGGCCGCTCCTCCCTAAGATTTAAAAGAAACCCACCTCTTACTCACTTAAGTCATCCCAACTATATCATCGTCGTTCGTTTCAAAATGCTGGAAAGTGCAAAATCATCCTTTTTTAACAAGCTGAATAGATTTCTTTCAACAAAAAGTCAACAGCGAACAATCCAATGAATTAGAGAACATAAAGAGTGTGACCATTGTAAGTACAATAAAAGACAATTTACTACCCTTCTTCTCAACCTCAATAACAGCAGAGGGCAAACACTTACGATGGGGCAAACATTGGGAATCGCTGCAAGAATTTTGACTAAGGATTCAAAGCCCTAGCAAGACACTGATGTGGACGTTCGCTAAACCTGTTCGTAAAAGAGCTGACTACCCACTGCAGGCATTTAAGCAACACACTAGGAACTGTTGGAGAAATTTGCTTCCTCATTAAATTTTGGGCAAAGTGGGGAAAGATTTTAGGAAAACTTGGGGAGAGAGCATAGAAAGTGAGATCGACTGAAACGTCAATGATATGCACATATCATAAACTACAAGATGCTTTGACAACACTGGGATGAATGTTTTTAAGAAGATCTTGATGCTGATACTAAAGCAAGGATATCGGGTTGCCAGGCACAAATGAAAACCTTCATATTCTTTTTAGGTCTTTTTAGGTCAGTCTTTTTAGGTCAGTGAGCGACTTCATGGTTGGGAACACAACCTATAGAAAACATCGCACAAGCAAGTATTGTAAGCATGTTCATGAATAGCTATGATCTACTTAAACTATAAATAGGTTGAGAAGATCAATGCGTTTGATATGTGGCTTTTTGGCTTCTATAACTGACTGATATTCTATTAAAAGTTTTGTTAGAGTTCTTGTTCACCTTTTACTTTTAAAAAAGTATTATCCCTTGTAAGTCCGGTAGCAAGGTTTACTAGGGGTGTCGTTAAAACAATAGTTAAAGGACATATTTAGGATTTCCTTCTCCTATCTCAACATAAAAAGTGATTCGCATCAGGATCAGGATCATTTGATAAGTTGATAGTAAAACATTGCAAGCTGAAGTTGAACTGAGGACTTGAGAGTCTCCAATTTTCCGGAAAGGCCTTCCTCAGACCCTGTAAAACAGGGATCTGTATTAGTATCAACACATTCAAGCACTACACCATTGGTATAAACATATTCTTTGTCTTTGTGTAATAGTGCTAACAAAAGAGAAAAAAATGAAACAAATAAAGTTTTTTTTTCCTCTGTGAAACCTTTTGAGAAAAATTAAGTTATTCCATTTTCACAAAGGATGTAGTAATGTTCCCAAACAGAGTGATCCCCGCGAACTTTTTGTGTCAAAAGTAAATGCTATCAGATCAAAGCCCATAATAAACCAGACAGCACCTAAGAGAGTATGTCATGAAATTGAATAAGGTTAAATGACTTTATAAAATTCACTTCTGTGCAAGTTTTTTGAAGTTGGTGGAGATATCATCCGATAATTGGATTTGTACTCACAATCAGACTCACTTCTTTCACTTTATTTCGCAGGACTTTGTACTAAGTTTAATGTAAGGGCAATATTATGCCTGATTGTGAAATGAGATTTTCATCCCTCTTTGCCTTAACATCTTGCAACTAACAACTAATAAATTTCCAGAAGACTAAAGAAAGAAGGCTATTCCTTCCCATTCAGAGTTCAGGCGACAGAGATAAATGCGAAAATAAAGCTAAAATAAAGATAAACTAACAGCAAACATGTTCCAATCATTATCTTGCTCCATAGTTAGTCTGCCTCGGAATCCACCGAAAACTCCAGAGGTGATAAATTGCTGTCACAGGATTCGGATGCGACGGCACACGACGGCAACTTCTTTTTTATTCAAGAGATTGTTCCTGGCACTGAGAAATGGAATTCCTGATGAATTTAGAAGTTTTCTACTGCGTATTTTTAAAGATAAGGGATCTCATAATTTCCGGAACTCTAAACCAAGCACCCTTCCTTCATCGTCGTTCAGCCGAAGAGTATTATTACCATGGGTGGACTCAGCTAATTGACGGAGGGTCCTGAACACAGGCAAGACCAATGTGAGCTGTCTTGAAAAAACATTGCTGTCGGAAAAGTGAAGTACGGCAATTAATAACCTTGGAACAATTTTAGATGTTTAGAAATTTCCCGGCTTATTCGCACATGGACAAATGCTGCAAAATTAGGTAGTAACGATTTTGTTCAGAACCTTGTGAGAACTTTCTCAGGAATATTTTTGCCGTCGCTATTGACTTTGTCCACGGCAGTTACGCTAGCATTGTCGAATACCGTCCTTATTCATGGATGTGTGTAGGTGCGTGTGATCCATAACTTCTAAAGAGCTCGGGCGATTTTGCTGAAACTTTGCGTTTTGTTATCTATGGGTAGGCGCTCTAAAAGTGCTATTCAGATTTGGAATACCTTCGAAAAGATATTCTTTGATTAGTTTTTCGATTTTTCTCCCTTTACACCGTAAATGATTAGCCATATCATACTTTAAATCATAGTATCATGTATTCATTTTTCCTTCCACTTTATTTACAATTGCTTCAAACCATAAATACACAATTATGATCTCATTCAATTATAAAAGACAATTGTGACAATATAACTTTTAAAAATACATAGAGAAGCATCAAAAAATCTTCTCGACGGACACTTGTGAGCTCAGCGAACAAAAACGAGCGTAGACCGCCGCAGGCGGCCTTTACCCGAGTTACTGATAGGAGCATTCTAGTGTCTCCTAAACAGCAATAGAAATACTATCAGCAATATCCAAATGCTTGCGAAGTAATCAATAAACACATAGTGGACTACTAAAAGAACTCTGAAAATATTCCCCGATTTAAAGAAGTGTTCAACAGAAATAGAACTTTAAGTCAAGGCACTCGCTTACGATTTGTCGACTTACTGATTGGCCACTAATCAACCTTAGTATCGACCTTCCCTACCAAGTGTTAAATTAAAATGCTTACTGGCCAAACCATTCAACATAGTATACACTCAGGCATTAATTTGAGGTTTGAAGCAACTTTTTGCAGGTTTAGATAAACATAAACTTCCACTATTACCTAGGCTTAGTCCATGACGTCTTAATTTCAGACATTTCAGGCTTCAATAATAGGCCTGATACCTTTTTTGAACAGACGAGATTCTCAGATCATGGGAGGCTCATCTTCACCTAAGAAAATCTAGGAATATTGTATAAGATCTTCTAAACGTTGACATTATAAAGTCACGTGTTTCCGGCTTCAGTAATAATCTTCGCCCTTGCTAATGAGGTACGTTACACTGTGTATATAAGACAGTCAGGTTCACAGGAATCAAAGTATTGTTTGCTGCACACCATTACTAGTTAAGTCAAACTGTTCCTTGGTGATGTTAAAAATATCAGAATGTTGATCACAAATGTTAAGGGGGAATGATTGATTTTGCTTATATCTGTATTTGAAACGTACAAAAATACGAGTCCTCCCTGTTTCTCCTGTGAGGGCTGCTCACTTCTCTGCAGACAATAAAAGTTTCTTCCGATATTGATGATATGTGCATGTTTGTATATGAATTGAGTTTTATGAAGAAAACGCAGGCGAGTTCCTTTGATAAGGCAAATAATACTTTCTGTTACAAAATAAGTCAAGGAAACGTCTTCCACAAAAATCGTCTTCCTAACTTCTGCACCATGACCATCGTGTCCTTGTTGCTTTAACACAGTCAGCTGAAGTAGAAAACTCAAATCTCCATCATACTTTAGTTTATAAACCAAAACAGCCGGATTTCCATTATTATCTGATTGCAAAATTCCTAATTTTGCCGCAACACAAGAACACACATTTAGTGTTTAACGTTCTACTTCCACTTTTCTGTATTGCACTCCATATTTTTAACAGCTCGTAAAAATTCCCCAGCATATACTGCATGCTAGGTTGCTGTTAAAGGTAAGAAATTGTTAATTGGCCTATATGTCATGAGTCCTGCTATTATATCTTTTGAGATACACTCCAGATGGTCCACGATTTCTGACATCAATGTACATTGCTGAGCTACGATCCATCCTTAATCGGACGGAATACATCTCCACCTGTTTCACATTCTGGTTTTTCTGGGTCCTCGTCGAAATTTAATCTCCGTATGACTTTTCTAGTTGGAATAATATGATTGCAAATCTTTGGTTTTCTTGGTGGTGGCGGTGGCTCGTTCCCGTGTACCATTTTTCTCTAACTTTAATGCGATCCGATACCGTGAAACGACATCCAGCAATGTGAGTGACTTGATTTTCTCGCAGTGGAATGTAAGTCATGAGTAGCGGGATTCCCCTTCCGCTTTGTTATTATGCAGAATAATTAGAACAAAACAAAGAGACAATCTATCATTCAAAAGGGAAAGTTTGAAGTCGTGCAACCTTTCAGCTACTCACGCGTATTAAGGTGGCGGTCTAGGATTATAAACTCAAACAGGCAGAGAAGAATAATATTTTGATCATTCCATGGTTTACTAATAGTAGGCCTATATGTGCATTTACGACATTGCCCTCTAAGGAGCCCTCAGCTCTGAAGTAACCCTTAACATTTCTTTAGTTTTATGTGCATTTCTCAGAAAGGATCAAATCTGTGATCTAGTGAGCAAATTGTTAAGATTTTCAAATCATTATCTGACAGGATCGATTACTCAAATATTGAAAACTGGATTTAATAGAAATTTATTATGACCTCCTCCCCCCTCCTCCATCGTTTTATGAAATTAAGGGGTTGATCGAAAAGTGTATACATTTCGTATCGACTATATCATAATTCAAGCGTTTTTTCCTAAACAGAAGTTATAACATAAAAAGGTAACATTAGATCGTCAAAAGCCCTGTACAACATCATTGTATAAGTCGTCAAAGCAGTACCGAGGGTATTATTGTTGGGGGGGGGGGCAAGTCTCAAAGGGACTAACACAACAGTTGGGGCCTTAGATTCATTAGCAATAGCAATAGATAACTCAATTCAAACTTTCAGTACAATGCACAATCTTATTCAGACCGAAAAAGAACTTTACACAGAAAATTGTTGGGAGAGCTAGGCATCTCCTACCCCTCTGTTTGGTACGGCCCTGTCAAGAGTCATTTTATTATGCCCCCTCTAATAAGGAAATTTATTAAAAAGAAGGACCAAAACAGAACGCACTTTTAACGAAGAAGCCAATCTGCGTCTTTCTATTTTTTTGCGAGGGTTGTTCAAAAAGCAAGGTGGGTGATTATTTTTTAAAAAATCTCTAAAAGTGGGAGAGGGGGATGATAATATATCAACTCATAGGATTCTATCATTGTTCTGTGAAATGAGAAGGGAAAGTATCAAATATATAGTATTAAAATATCTTGTTAGATTCAACTTTCATCCTAACAATCCTTTGTTTATAACGATGAATCCTTTAGCTAAGGAGAATGGTCTGCTGTAAGTGACAGCAACGATAAACCGACGGCGAGTTGAGCATGTATCAATAACGCTCATCTTTGGCAAAACGGAATCTACAAATAAGAGTATGAATGGATTCAACTCCTTTTCGGTTAAACGAGAGATTCTCGATTCAAAAAATAGGAACCTAGTTGCCAAATATCATACCAAATCACGGCGCGCGTCATCACTCAAAAGTTACGGATTCCGAAAGCAACCTTTGTTTTCGTTGGTATTGCAACGTTTAGAACAACCGAATCCACTGCGACTACCGCACACTTCGCTACTGGCCTTAACATTTGCTTGAAACAAACACACGCTGCTGTTTGTCCGTCATCTGCTTTTCATACTTGGCGGGAAACCGGCGTTCAAAAACTATCCTAAGAATGACATTTTAACCTGAAGTCATGGGCGCAGATCGCTGCAAAAATGTGGGGGGGACAAATCAGGTAAGTGACAGAACCGATGGGAGTCACGGGAGTCAAGTCCTGTGAACGTTTTG
>JAAAKL020017282.1:0-10673 GCA_010016065.2 Carybdea cf. marsupialis auct. non (Linnaeus, 1758)
TGCTCTCAGTGTCTTTATTATATAAATATATATTGATTCATGCAGCTTACTTACACACCCATACACACACACACACACACACACACACACACACACACACACACCCCTAAAATATCTATAGAGACTAAGAAGTGGTCCTTCCAATACAATAGTTCAAACCATTGTCATAGATAAGGTGATGACAAGAACATGAGGTAAGTAAATGGACAAGGGCCATTGAAAGGCAGGGCAACGTTTAGTTTTAACAACAAAGACTTCACTATGTGCATGTCAGTCAAAGTGTGGTATGTTGTTAACAAATCAAAATCCGATTCAGTACGCACGCGTATAAGGATTTTAGTTTTAACCACAAAAATATGAGACTTGTCGTAAGCATCCATCATCTCACCGATGCTCTTGTGTATCGATTTACATTAGAATTAAGCCCCTTTTTTGCTACCATGCAACTCAAGAGAAACGCGCATTGCCTTTACACAGAAATGCATCTGATACAAACTCAGAGTACCCTAGAGTTACTACTGAGATGCTTCGAAAGCGAAATTACAGCAAATGTGTAAGAAAAGAGATTGTCTTTGATTTGGCCGCGTTTTTCAAGAAACGAAGTATAGCTGAGAAACGGAGTTATGGGCAGAAAATTTAAGAATGTTGGGCAGCGGGTTAGTTTGTGTAAAGGCTTAAGGCGAATGAAGGGACTAAGAAGGGAATCTAATTAAAATATAAGCAGTAGAACTCGCTCTGGACAAAGTCAAATGGAGGTGCCTCTAGAGTAGCATCATAAGCGATAAAGTACATAAGAGAAGTGAAATGTAAGTAATTGAAATTCTTATTTAGGTCTCCATTTAGTTATAGTTCTGGTATGCGTGAAGTCAGAACAATGCAGTTGCAGTTTTTACAATGTATGAATGAAGTTGATGTACGAAGAGGACACATTATATTCTGTATATAAAAAATTGTAAAGATAAAATGATAACCTAGTGACAATACTCTGGCGAACATAAATAGCACAGGATCAAACGTTGAAAAGGTCAGGAGTTCATGCCTTGTTTACATAAAATCCAGTGCAGGCGGCTAGGCACTGTTTGCGATATTGGTCGCTCAAGAGGTCGTCTGTGATAGGTCAAAAGACGAAGGCCATGCACCGGCCGGTAGGTTTCATTTGTCTGAGACCTATCAATAGGCGCGCAATTGGACCTAATTAGTAAACACACTTAAAAATTTGAAAGACTTTAATGACTGAATTAGTGCAAATGCGAAGGTGGGCCCATACGCTAATTCTATTATTCCTAGAAACTGACAAAAAGAATTTAGATGAAAAGGCTACAGGTTATAGAACAAAGGACATGACCATAGACAAAACAAAGCACTTGTCACGACTCCTGAGACATTCCACTTGGATTGCATAAACAATGCAGTGAGTGACACTAGGCGTCCTTTCCTGATGACAAGTAAATTGACCTTTTGGAGTAAAAATCAATCAGTAAATGATTCTATTGTACGTTATTGCTTCCATCTTTTGCTTGTGGTCAGGGTTAGCTCTGAAGGCATATCGTTAGAATAAATGAGCTATTCATTTTCATACAGTTTGGTGTTTCATCATGTAATTTTACCACCAATAGTTCTCGAGGGTTTATGGAAATGAAATAAAAGGACAAGGAGAAAGAATAGCGAGCAAACACGTATTTGAAAGGTTATGTAATGTCACTAACAGAATTTTAGTGAAATTAATATTGATCAATTATTCTGTTTTGTTTATATAGTTTGATTTCTGTTATCAAGTAATTTACGAAACTTACTCTGTGAAGTAGCATCCTATTATCTCTAGTGTCATAGTCAAAGCATTGATTCTGGAATCTGTTGAACGGTTTCGGGTCAATGAAAAAACGCCTAATTCTGAACATAAATCAAGCAATATTCTAGCCTCCATCTCGATATTTACTCTATCTAGCTAAAATTGGGCTGATGAATTTACAATGTATTAAGACGTACGCCTTCCTTGAAAAGCAATCCAGATATAAAAGAGATGGAGGCTAGAAAAGTGAATCAGAAATTTTGCAATATTAAGCAATAGTTAAATAGTTGTGTTGACCATCTCTTCCCTCCAACAGATTCTATTCTAAGCAACCACGTTTAATAATAGGAATAAAAATGCAGATTTTATAAATTGCTCAGTGCAAGTGATACAAGAAAACCTCTCTAATTATAATCCAATCAAAACATAATTTCCTTTCATAACATATATTATTCCCCCTTTATTATGGTAACGATATCATCTTTTCTGTTAACTACAAAGTTAATTTTATTGGGAATCATTTGAAAAATAACTGATTGGATGTAGACGAACAATACTGAAAGTGGCTTTTTACCATAATAATCTAATGCATTCTAATGTGTTTACTCTTTCAATCAACTAACAAATTAGTACTAGTCGAGAATTACCTGAACAGACCACCCGTGTAGCAACTTTGTTAAAGGAATCTGCTTCCTATTCAATTCTGACAATTTTGACGTGTTTCTAGTTGACTCTTTAGAAGTGGAGAAGGTTCCAGTTTGCATCAGTAACGTGGACTTGCTATTAAGGTGATATAGATCATAATCAGACGATCGGTATTTGATCAACAAGAGGGCTGGACGTAGAACATAACAAAGACGCTCAGAAAATGCTGCATTGTAATGAAATTCCGTTTCCTCTTCCTTGAGTCTTTAGAAAAGTGATTCAACTTAAGATGTAAACCAGTAGTAACATTGACTATATCAAAAGTTCATGTTATAATGATGCAGTGATATGTGCTGCGATGCCCTGATTCTTTTTCAGTTTGCGGAATACTTGGAGCTTTAGAGAAAAGCGAAACAAGAGGCTTCTAACTTGAAGTTGGTACATTTTATATAAACACATTTCAACTTACGTCAATTAACCCACTTACGTGTCAAGATTCACTTAATAGAGGTGTTGAGTACAATTTCAGGAATTTTAATTTTTATTGATCTAAGCATCGAAAACGCAAATCAAAAAAATTCGAAAAACAGTCAATGTATGTAAAATTTGATAAATGACAAATTTGTATTGATGACATTAAAGTTTAACAATCGTTAAATTAAGGTCAAAGACGTACTCATCTTTGAAGATGAAATAGTTTTAAAAAAATGCAAACAAATATGGCAGCTAAGCCGAATACAGCAGAATACTAAAAAATGCAAAACATACGCAAGAACATTATAGTGTTTCCTTTCTGTTAAGACTGAAATGTATTCATAACACATCCTTTTCTATATACGACAGCTTCGCCCTAGCAGTAAAGGGATATAGAGACGAGTAGGTTGCATACCAATTGCTACGATATCAGTTGCTACGATACCAGTTGCTACGATATCAGTTGCTACGATATCAGTTGCTACGATATCATTTGCTACGATATCATTTGCTACGATATCAGTTGCTACGATATCATTTGCTACGATATCAGTTGCTACGATATCATTTGCTACGATATCAGTTGCTAGGATACCAGTTTCTTTGTTCATTTTGTGCTCACTTTCAATATATTTGGTGTAACACATATTTATTCCTACTCCTGGTTTTGAGGATTGCAAAATTCTCCACCTGATAATTACTACCACAAGTTGATCAATGCTGCTCTGCACAGCAAGGCCGCGACGTGTGTCAATTTTACAAAGAATGACATCTAGGGCAGTGTCCCAATAAACACTTAATATTTCATCTGTACTTTTTATCAGCGTATAAATGACGTTTTGCTATATGGCACTTCTCTGGCAGGGCAACAAATGCAACGAGAAGAAAAAGTAACTCAGGAGAAGTCATTTGATACGAAGTTCTCTGAATCGATTTCGATGTTGTCTCACTGCTTCCTAAAATAGGAAGTGTCAATCCGGGAAGATATTCTTGTCCTCAAGTTTAACAGTTAATGGAAACTTTCTTGAAACATTTGTTAGTACTTATTGTTTCAATTCATTGCTTGTGTTTCTGTTCATTTTATATTATCTACTCCTTCATTATACGTTTGCACTATTTTAGTTTAGTTTAGTTATGGTCCACATTGGAACCCTTTTTTATCTCTGTAAAAAATGTTATATCTTCTTAAAATATGCGAGATATTATTAAAGCCACAAATATAAAAATTCAAAAATTGAAATGTCTGCTAGACTATACCTTATTTTCTTGGGTTTCATTTTATACCAGAGTAAATGTGGGGGTATATAATGGCACGTTTCATGGCAGAGATTGAGCACAATTCACTTACAGATTGGGTGAAGTTGGGCGGAACAGTATAAGCAAGGCCAAATCTAGGGCCAGGCATCTACACCACTGTCACCTTTTGTTTGCAAATCAACGTGCGCCTCTATTCTGCATGCATGTAGCAATATCTGATAATTCTATCCGCGTCATCATCTGCCTTTGCAGAATGATCTCCACACCCCATAGTTGTCTAAATATGCTGCATATGATGGGGACTGGATAAGAGTGTACGTGCAAACGTTGACAATCTCCCCACAGTTTATAATTTCTTTGAAGAACGGCTTTGTACTTGATCCCACAATTAAAAATACTTACTCATCAAAGTCATCAATCAAACGATTGCAGCTCTAATTGTTAAACCCAAATTAGCTCCATTAGAAAATTCATGACCCTTGTTTCATCGATTCCACTACTGTGATATGATGACAGATAAAAGAGTAAATCCGTCTTATGTTGTCATGCCTACGCAAGTACCATTTAACTGCAAGGAATGCTTTGCATGACCCGTGAAGCTTTTAGAAACGTTTAATGTTCAAAGTAAACATGGCTATCTCTTACTTTACGCTCAAATGTTTTAATCTATCCCTGTCGAGGAAGCCGATAAAAACAGGGAAATTCACCATATTTGTCTTACATGCATCTTTCTGCCTGCCATATTTGTTGGTCTTTCGGTCTTTTATACATCGCTCATTAACAACAAGTAAAGATTTAAGTTGGAACAGATCTGGACATTATGGCCAATTCTCTTTTCGTTTGGTGCGTGTTGTTTTCGAACTTTCAATTTCTGTCAATGCTGAGCATTATTGCTGCCCAAAAATTTTAACTTGATTTGGTTCGAACGTGGCATGAAACAAATGCAATACATGCAAAATAAATGTATTAATGCTTAAACCTAGCAGCAGTTTGGTATTTATTTTGGCATTTAAGGAATAAGGGAGCGTTTTTATAGCGTTTCCTTTATTACCTATGGTACTGCTTTACTTTCTTTCATGTTTCAAGGTGGTACCACTGCCACTAATGCCTGGGCAATTTAGTCCTCATCTTAAAATGTGCCTGGTTCTCCCGGATAACCTAAAATGGCCACAACACCATCTTTTTGTAGATAGCTTCCAAAAATGTTGCCTTGTTGGCATTTCTACACTTCCAGGTATTGACCAATAAAAATAATTCTATTCAGTTTTAGGTTTGGAGAACTTCAGCTCTTCACTATTCCACTTTACTTTTAAGGTCTCTCCTTTCTCTCAGGCACAGCGTCACATTGTCTGCAAACATCGTCTGCAGACGATGTGACGCTGTTCCCGGAGCCTTTTTTACAATTTTCAGTTAACTCTAGTTAACTCTACTCTAGTTAACCCCGGCTGCTGACAGACAGCAGTGGAGGTCTGTGGTGCTTCGTGTTAGCTCAACGCACCAAACCGGTGCATGAGGATTAGTAGTATTAGTAGTAGTAGTAGTAGTAGTAGTAGTAGTAGTAGTAGTAGTAGTAGTTAACTCTATCAGGACTGGGAGCAGAGGGAGGGGGCCAATAGGCCTGAGACATGCTATTTTACCTGACATCTCCCGAACGACTTGAACAATCTTTTCGACACAGATTTTTGATAGTTTTAAATTCGGTTGACTATTAACTGTTGACGCTGTTGACGCTGTTTCGATACCACCCAACGAGAAAATATCTAAAAATGTTTATAAAACATTCCCTGACTCAATGAGTGATGTGATGTGATCGCCCCTAATACGAAAGACAGGCTTTTATGCTTTAACTTGTAGATCAATCGATAATCCATTTAGTTTTTTATTCTAAGTAATAAATGTTCAGAGTTTAAAGCATCAATGGAAGAAAGGGCCTGGTGACCACCATAATCCTGAGAACCCCCCACCAAATACCCTTTCTTGATAGGATAATAAATTTATAATGATGGCATTAGGTAATAGATTTACTTTACAGCCTCAGCGTAGCTCAAGCTTGGTTTGGAGGTTTCTTTCCACCCACAGCACACTTCATCTCTCTCACTCAACTCTCTTAACAACTCACGGATATTTCTCTGGTGCTCCTTTTGTCAGGATTCTTACGGAGCAGTTCTTCACGAATCAGCCACAGATGCTCTTCACGTCATTAAGCATGTAGTGTGGGTCTCTTGTTCCTCTCTGATCTGCTTGGCCGAATTGCAAATTAAGTCTCCTCTCTCAAACATCCTGTGCTCTTTTATACAACATCGTGCTGTGGCACATGAAATTAACACCTCAGAAATTTGACAAATTCAATGGCGACAATCTTATTCTTGGATAATGATGTCAATGTCCGTATTTTCCATCTTTCTGTGACTTTCTCCTCATTCATAGTAGTTCTGGCGTCAGGTGTTCCACTATTTCTCGTTCTTAACATTTTGCCTGCACTAGTAGGTTTTTAAGACCAACAGCTTCCCAAATTTACATCTTCTTCTCTACCTCCTATCTCCAGATCTTTCCTATTTCAATTTATGTCAATCTCAGTCATTATTGCCTGACTTCTCACAGCTTTTCATGTCCACCTTTCATGTCGTCTCATCATTACTTCAGGATCTTGGGATCTTCTGCAAAAACATTGTCATCTCCGTCTTTGGTTAATATTTGTGTGGTAGATTTCCGTTGGCTTCTTGCTTCAATGGATAGCCCATGCCTTCTTAGTACGCTCTTGCTTTGGAAATTGCAATGCCATTCATGGCTTGTTTCTTTGCAGACTTGTAGGCTTCTTATTGTTGTTCTCATTTTCCAGGGTTTTCTTCTCTTCTTCTTTCTGTTTATACACTTCTATACCTCGTCCTTCCATCTCCTCCCCTCTTCCCGGCTCATTTTTCCAAGCTACCTCAAATCTTATGCTACACCTTTCCAGGCTTTCACCTACCCTCTTCTGCACCTCATCTCTTTCTGCAGCTCCATAATGTCTTCAAACATTTCTATTTGCAAGCTTCCACCATTTCGTTATCTCCTTATTGAAAGTTTCTTCAGTGTCTTCAATGGCATGTGCCGATTGCTTACTCGCTCATCAACGATTACTTTATGATACTTAGTACTTTGCTTTATTATGAATTTAAAGTTTGAAGAATACTGGAGTAAAATGAAGATTTTACCACCGGGATAACACTTTTTATTAGTTCTACACAAAATATAACTTTCCTGTTAACACAAGCAACAGTACAACAAAATCTGAGATAGGCTGGTTATCTAGTTTGACGCAGAGAAATGTGCTATTGCACACATGTATTAGAAAACGTCAGAGTTCCTCACGCACTTAGGAAGAGGAATCGTCGATATTTCTTTATCACAGCAGGTGCTAAAAGCTGATTAACATTCATAGCCAACATTCATAGCCAACAAGTATGTCATAATTATGTGTCGTGAGCAAGAAGATGAAAATGGCGTTAAACTGTGACAGAATACGAAAGAAGTACTGTGGCAGTTAACAAGAGACCATGAAACACAAATGCATGGATTATTTATTGACTTTCCTATTTTTAGCAACCTACTTTTCTATCTTGGAAACAAAAAGATTTTTCCGTTGATCTTCACTAATTTCACCTAAAACTCAAAACCAGCGATACGTCATATTTATCCCTAAATCGGTGAAGGAGGTACACAACCACGAATACTTTGCATGTTTAGATATTGACATGAAAATTTAAGTTGTCATAATATTTCACTTCCTAATCCAGCTACAAATCTTGTCGCAAAAGCTTTCCTATTTATCCTAGTACCTAATATTCACAAGTTGGATGCTGTTTATCGAAACTTGATAGTCTTTAAAGTGATATAATAGGATTTAAAGATAATTTTTTCGTTGTTGCTTACTCGCTTAGCTGCAAAATAAAAGATATGGAAAACTGCTTTGATCTCTAACGACTTCCCATAGCCGCTGCCTCGCCTGGAGAGGAATCTAATGATTCTTCAATTGGCAAGAGAAAGTTCTGGAAGGATTTAATATGGAAGAGGGAGATAGTAGTCGTTAAGGAACACAATGGGTTAGCAGTTCTGAGCCTCAATAATCTTAATCAGTGAGCATTGATTTTAGTGTCGGAATGCCTCTACATATGTCACACCCTTTACTTCAATGATAGTTATTTGTATCAACACAACTCGTGGTTCCATTCCTTAAACAGTAGTACTATTGTATTGGAAACCAATTAGTAGCTTCCATAACCACACCTCGGAGGCATCCTACTGAGCAATGACCATAATCTTTTCAAAATTTGAGCTACAACTCACTCTATACCTAATATCTATGACTCGTTTCAGATCGGATATATCAGTTTTCCTGTGGTGCTCTAATCAATCCTCAGCTCACTAATCCTACTGACTTCAACGGGCGGCAAATATCTCCAACCTGTGTCTGCAAAGCCTCTGCAAAAGCCCAAGAAAGCCGAATCGCTTTGCTGTGTCATCTTCGAGGAATAACTTAGCTTTGTCGTCTTAAACTATTGGCATGGAGGCTTCATGTAATTTTTAAAGAGTTGTTCGCTTAATAGTTCTCTGAGCTTGACATTTTACAGAGACTTGATGTGAAGTGGAAGGAATTAAAAATATTTCAATTTTTTTCACCGATGAAGAAAGATTACTTGTTAGGATAGGAAAGGGTCTAATTAGCTCATATTTTTTCAGTCTAGCGTATGCGTATCAATTGATAACTAATTGATCATTGCAGTCAGAGCTCTTCTGTTAACGAGAAAATGTGACTGAGGTATCTGTGTAAAATCTGCACTTAATTAGACACAGTTGCTATGTAAATCTTTCATTACTCTAAAGCATTATAAACAGAAATTAGATTTAGACACTTTATCACAGACGTTATGGTTCACCTTCTGGATAACATTATGATTTCTATTAATTTACGAGCATATTTACTTCGACAACAACAGATAAATCATGTTTAAGGTAGATTGGTTAGAAATTCAGCTTAGATAATTTCTGATTTGGTCTAATGAAGATTTTCTGGATGCACAAGGATTTGAAACCAATCTTGTCATTAAGTGACGCTTCCAAAAATATCTTTTAACTTTGACCTTTACTTTTAAAAGTGGAGTTTGCTACAATCTGTATCAAAGTTAAACAGACCTAATGATACTAAAAATTATAACATGAAATTATATTGTTAAGTATGCCTTCGTCTTTTATTTCCTTTCCTTAAACTTAACAGCATATATTAAATGTTGAAATACATTCTTACAACTATTGAACATAAATTAAACATAAATTAAACATAAATTAAACAGTTCAATAGCATTTACAAGCATGAGTTGACTTACTTAGCTGAAGCAATGTAGTCTTTCTGATGAAACGCAACCTTGACAGAATTGACGCTAACCCTAACCCTAGCCCTAACCTCAACTTGTGTTTGGAATCGTATTGCTTACGTAGTCGAGGTTCATCACTTACCTGAGAATGGGAAAGCTACAATGACGAGAAAACAGATTCCTTCAAGAATTTATACAGTGATGAATAACAATGAACGTAACATCCGCACAACTATGTAGTACTTTAGATCATGTAGTAACGTATTGCCCATTGTTTCCATCAACAGTAAGATGATTTATATAAACATCAATTGTAAACAAAAGTTTTCTTAGTATGGCAAATTGGCTCCTCTACTCTACTAAATTTCAACGCATAGAAACTTCGAATCCCGGTGGTGATATTTTCACTTGTCTTTAGTATCTCTTCAGACTTGATATCTTGAAACTTTTTCTTCTCTTTAACACTCTATAAGAAAGGGTCTTTAGTGTGTTCATGTGATGTCTCTTTGTAGAAAGCAAACTGGGAGGAGATGGAGTAATTAGCAAAGTGTCTTGAGTGGGAGGTGATTTCATTGCGTTCATCTAGGGTCTAATGGAGCGACTGTTGACTGTAGTCTAGAGCTATCACAATTGTTTCTGTCGAGATGATCGTTTATTTTGTGGTGATTAAAAATGGAAATGTATTATAATACTATTGGTCATATTTACCATAGAAATACAGCATTTATTGAGACTCACTGTTGACCAAACCTTAACAGAAGGTAGATATAATAAAAAAGAAGTTGAAACAGACCGTAAGTACTGACCCTCCTATCAACAATAAATGATTTCCCTAATACAGCGTAATTGAAGGTGTATTCAACTCAAATACCTTACTCAATTATTTTAAGCTATCAATATCTTCAAAACGGCATCTTTCCAGTTACCAACTACGATAGAGAAACATTCTTGGTAGGAAGAAAGTACTCTGTTAATGCAGAGTAAATAATTTACAATTGAGAAAGCAGACCTAAAATTAGCATTTAAAGAAAGCTTGAGTTTGGAGAAGGAGTAGATGTACATAGAGAGGAAGATACTAAATGATTCCAACCCAAAATATCTGGGTGTGACATTAGACAGATGTCTCACCTACAGAACACACATAGAGCAAACTGCAA
>JAAAKL020017283.1:0-10673 GCA_010016065.2 Carybdea cf. marsupialis auct. non (Linnaeus, 1758)
CAACTCAGTTGCTTAGGTGTGAGGCCTCGATTTGGTCCAAAATCTAAGCAACAAGCTAAGCAACTCGAGGTCTCAAATTCAGGAGGAATTTTTAAAACGTCTGAAAAACAAATCAAGAAATGTTTTCCATTAAGAATTGATTACAAACTGTTGATATATAACAAATATCACACTGTTGATAATGTGTCACGCAAAGAGATGAAATATCCAACCATCATTCGGTATTTCATCATTTACAGCAAGCTCGGCATCTCTCCCATCTTCGTCTGCTTCAAAATCGTCATAGCATCGTCGACATCGTCACGGGCATCTGGTGGAGTTGGAGTAACTACTTGAGCAACTCTAGGCCTGATTTTGGAAAATTGCTAAGCAACTCAAGGCATGACCCCGAAAATGGAGCTACTTATAAAAAAACAACATGTAAGCCTATCCAAAATTCCTATCAAAACGTTCTTATCTGAACCCAGTTCGCAATTTTATAAAGTGGGCATGATAAACAGTGTTTCTTTAAGAACTTTTGAAGATAGAAGATAGAAGGTCGTACTTATCGTCGACATGAGTCGTAATACCGATATTTTGTTTTCTGGCATTGGATAGTTGGGTTACCACTTCGAGTTAGAAATAATTTGGTTTCCCCGTAACAAAGTATTAGTAAGTCGTCTATACTTCCATCATTCTGAGAATGCCTTTCGCCGTAAGGAATACTTCGTACTGCTCCTTTTGCGAAGTTGTTTTTCCTGAGAAATGCGTAAGTGGCCATACTGATCATTATCACGGTTCAAAAACTATTTTTGGAGGAGCTACGATCCTATATGCGGACTAAGAAAGTTGCGTTTCGGCAACTGTTTAGTATGAAAATTTCAATTCTACAAAATATATTAGCGTCAATGAAACTTCTTTACAAACAACATTCTTTCAACTAGTCGGTTATATCAGTCGCTTCTAATGCTCGACTGCAACTTAGTTTAATTTTCAAACATTTGTTGCCGCGCGACGTCGTGACGTACGATAGCTTTATTTTAGGTACAATCGTACGCCCGTACGACAACTGTTTGCACATTGGCATTTACAAGAATTCAAAAAAGCTCTGTCATTGATACGAATGACTCATCTTCTGCAGCTCTTGGTATGTTCAAAGAAGTCAGTGGCAGTTGGCGGCGTCACAAACAATCCACCTTCATTAGCTACAACGTTATAGTGAAAAGAGAAGGTGGTACTTCTATCCTTCGTCAAAACTGAAAACTCGTTGCTTAAAATTCTAACAACACAGCGGTTTAGGACATACAGTTAACAGTCTATTAGTAATAAAGAGATGTGAAAAATTTTAGCACAGACCTTAACTCATAATTTTAACGGCACGTCTTATGGAAAATTCTTAATGTAAATGTGATTTCAGTTTAGTGGTGTTACTGGGAGGCAAGACCAGCATCCGCAATACGTTCAGACGAACAGGGTATGCTATGTAAGTTTCTAGTTGTGAAGACCTTAATGGGGGTAATGTCGAGCAATGTGCAGACGAGATAATCATGTACCAAGGTAAAGAAGAAACTGTTAAAGGTATCCCCTTGTGGCACTCCTGCCAGACATTGAAGAAGTTCATTTGGTCATCATAGAGCCTATAATAATTTTCAGGAATCCATACAAGTTTAAATATGTCAAAAATGACAGTTTTATTGATGGAATAAAAAAAATTCGTTTTTCAGACATACGAAGACAATTAATATGAGGTCGTAGGCATTTTACACTTCTCCAATTATCATACGCACACATAGTATATAAGGCATTTGTCAAGCCCTTTTACGCAAAACTGTATTAAGAGCTTGGGAAAATGTCTTATATTTATAGTCCATAGCAACAGTTTAAATCCACGAGTAAATAAAAGCAGATACATGCTATTCTATTCACATTACAGATTGTCCTCATTTTACCCCATCTTTGAAATAAAATCGGATTCAATTCATTATAAGCCCCACCGCAAACTCCTTTCCTTCCTGGTGTTGCTTTCTCTGTAACCCTGTCGACCCTTCTTCAATATAGAGGGAACCGATCTTACAAGGTACCGATCTTAACATGTCTACCCTTGTATCATCTTAATTCATTCACCGTAGACACGTTTGTCTGCATGAAGTAGGAGAACTGTCCCTTCGGCTTTGTCCTACTCTTTGATCTACTGAGATATAATACTATTTAATTTGTTGATAACTTTAAATAGCCGAATTATTTGTCAACCAGCGACGCGTTTCGTTGCACTCTCATCAGTCTGGCTCCGTGCAAAGAACGATATTACTCAAAAGAGTAAGCCTACTTATCCTAACCAACAACAGAGGAAAGAATGGAACTAAGAACTAAACGAACCATGATTGGACAATAAATAAACAAAAAAAACCAGAGCGCGTCAACCTAAAACAATCCCGAAGGAAACACAAATTCCTTCTGGCGACAAAGTGAAGCATTTTGTGCTTTTATGTATACTGCCTCTAGTACTTTCAAGTGTAGGGTCGATCTAACTTTTGCTAGCACTTTGAAGCAATAGGTCGTTTACGCCAAAGAACATTCGGGGCTGCATAGTAAATGTGTGCCGATTGCCGAGTCACAATGGATTTGACCCTTTTTTGCTTTGCATTTTCGTTCGGGCTGCTGGCGTTTTTCCGTGCCATTTCTGAGCGCTGAAGAAATGTGTTGCGATATTCCGTCTGTAAGTCTCTAAGTAGTTCTCCCGACGTACCTTGATTTGCACAGGCACAAAATTTCATAAATTACATTACTAGTTTTATGGGACTAGGTTACCTACAAATTTTGTAGTGACAAACATTTCTTCAAATACTATTAAACCGTGACCACGATCGTGATGTATAATCATGCACAAAGGAATAACGTTTTTTCTTACGTCAATCATGTGTATACAAATTGATACAATTTGCGTTGCGATATGAAAAAGTCACACATACCTGGACCAATGCCATGTCCCATAGCTAGTCCATCTGGGTTCGAAGGTGTCTTGCAATCCAATGTTACTTCTTTTCTAACTACTTTGTCGATATCAACCGCACTGAAGAACGCTACAGACTAAGAAGAAAAGCCAACTATTCACACGAAACATATTAATGGCCTTACTAAATATCATAATTGTTTACAAAACAAAAAATCAGATGAGCAAACAGAAAAATGAAAGCAACATTACAAATTCGAAAGAAACAAAGTGTCTCAGAATTGAACTACCTTAGTACTGCCATAACGTCGGAGGAGATATCAACAGAACTGTAGGAATGGTAAAGACAACTTTTTAAAAAGCACATTCACCCTTACAGACCGCACGGTACTGATACGAAACGGAGCCAACACGAAAACTTTAGCAAGAGGGATGGATCCGAGGCCATCACTAAATAAGGGTATAAACACGTTCAAAGTTTAAAACTGCAATGCTTACAGGAGATTGTAAAAGGTGAAAAGGTTGCCGCGAAAATAGAGGATACTTCGACAGATATTGATCATGACGCAAACGTATTAATCTGAGAAAAAGCGCCACTTACTCAGCAGATTGGGCATAACGTGAAGTGTGACAACTTCCTGGGCCGATATGACAAGTGGTGGTCATTGTGAAAGGGCAAGAGGGCTGCAAAACGTGCGCTGCCTTAGAAAGGTCATAATGTAGAGATTATAACATCCTGTGTACGTACTCAGACTAAAGCTTACGAGCTACGATTTAACATGCTTAGAAAGTTGTTGAAATATCAGTATCCCAGCCGCACTTAATGGTATGAAATAATGAACCGAACGTCGCTTTTATAAAAATCCCAATAGTGGTTGCGGAGGAAATTGTGGGCATTGAAAAGGTCTTGAAAGCGTCGGCGAAGTGTTTAAAACGGAGAAAAAACGAATCAGGAGAAAATTATTCAATCCTGAAAATCCTATAAAAATAGTTGGTTGAGTAAATATACTAACCTGAGGGAGATCATTTAGTCCAACCTTGTATGCAAACATCGATCTTGTCAACAAATTTGTGATTTGGAGTGCCAATGACGCTCTGTATTTATCCTTCTCCTCTACCATGTACCTAACCTGTGGAAGAAGGGATCACGAATGAAACTTTTATAACGACCTCTCTCTCTCTCATAAATTTCATTAAAATACTTCACTTTCCCATGTTAACATTTAAACGAGCACGTGTGCATTATGCAAAATAGTACTCATCTGGGTGCTCCTCCTGTCTTGTCAAAATAATACCAACGACCAACATTATACCAACTCTACCAACACCGATATAGCCATATGCTAATCAAGGTCCTTTAGCTGCTACAGTAGCATGCGTCATCACGTTATCACGCCATCACTGTAGCTTTCTCTTTGTACTCTATCTTAACACAGCAACTTTCCATAAAATCATCAGTTTCCTCTCCTCCTCCTCGTTTTCTCTGCGTTTCCCTAGTCCATCTCGCAATTTTCCCCTCTCCTCCTCTATATTGTTTACCTCCTAATCTCCTTAAGATTTCGTTCATCATTCTCCTTCTCCTTTCCGATGTCCGACTTTCAATGCTTGTCTGGTTTCCGTCCTCCTCACTGTTCCTCTTAATACACAATTCCTTTCTTATTCTCCCTCACGGTTTTCCTAGTCTATCTTATCTTCCATAAACTCTTTCTTCTACAACACTTTCCCTCCTCAGTTATTATCCACCTAATGTTACTTCTATCTTCGTCTCGATGTTTGCGTTTTTCATCACGTTATTGTCTCTATGCCTCATTTACACCATTATTATGTCATACAGTGATGAATATCCTGGCAAACAACGTACCCGACGATTTTTCAAAAACCGGGAAGAAATAAGCTTTCGAATGAAAAAATAATAGCCCTTTTCTAAAGCCTAGTATCTCTCCCGCACTTCTTTCATTAGAAAAACAGTTGTTTCAGAACCCTACACTAATCTTTTCGGGCGCTTCGCACCAACTAGGGTATCTCAGTTCCCTTATCTGACCCTTTTAGCCCTCTTTTGCAAATTAGTTGCAAACGTTTCCCTGCCTATCGCTTTACATCTTTAGTAGAGAAAGCAATGTGCTGTGTTTGGCACTGCAGCAAATACAGGTCATCATGGCAAGTGTGCGACAAATAAGTGATACTGCACAGGAAGGATGTCAAGACAAATAGGGTAGTGTTATAGCATTTGTAATACATGTGGGGTTCTTCTTAAAAAGGGAGGTTATTTACTGACGAAGTCTCCTTTTCAAGAATGCCTGAAAGTTTGGGCACAACGAGTGAAAATGGGATAGGTGTACATAGACTGAAGGTTGTCATTTTATGGGGTTTGCCCCGAGGTAACTACTCAATCTACCCCCTCCATATTAACATATCCCTGCAAGCCAAAACAGGGAAGAAATAAGAGTTGCCTAGGGGGGAGGGAACGAAGAGAAATAAGACTTTTAAGCCAGAATATTTATCATTCATATCACCGTTCGAATGTCCGAATATATGTCCGAAGCTTACTACACCACTTCTCGGCGATGCATGATCATTTCTGTGATATTTCGGTACAAAGTTTAGCAATACCTTTCAATGCCTCTCTGTGTGACCCCCGTGCTCACAATGCGCGTATAATCGCATGTTAAACGGCTGAAAGCCTAGCAGAGACGCTATTTAATATGGTAGTTAAGACTCAGGCGTAGATGCCATTAAATTGAATATCATACTGAGCTACAAAAATTTATAGTAACAAGAATATTTCTATGCCTTGCATAGATCGTCTCTGTAATCTTCTTATTGCACGTGCGTTGATGACACCTCTGGTAGAACTCTTCCAAAGAAGGCCACAGTTTTATACTTATTTTTAAACTTGCTACAGTAAGCTAGCTTACAAACAAACATAATTAGTTCATTGATTTCTTCATTAAAAGATCTTAAAATCTGCAAACGCTTGCAATGATATCTTTTAATATAAATGCGTACTGTAAATACGTGTTTCTAAACATTTTTAGATGCATTAAACTCAAACAGCTATTAAAAATAACCTCTTCAGTGAAATAGCTCTCAACGCTCTACGATGACTCCACTATTAAAAAAGACAAATGTTGAGTGGTTTCCCTTCTTGGTTTCACTGCACAAACACCATACCTACCTTCAAATTTAACTCCGTTAAGTCACCCGTATTGTCGTTAGTACCAAATTCTATGCACGTTAGTGTGGTCAAAACTTACCTCATCATGGATACTAATGGAAAATCGCCCGTTGATATCATATTTCGTGAACAGCCATTTCATACATACAAGCATAAGGTGCAAGTAATCCACAGCAGAAGATTGCACAACCCAGTTGATACGACTCGTTAAAAACTAGTAAACAGGAAGAAGGAAAATCGAGATGAGTTACGGATTCATTATCATAAACGTTTTCGCCAGACACTGATAACAGCAATCGTCTGGAGTTGGGGTAGAACACTTCCGTGAATAATCTATGGGAAACAAGCTCAGTGTGACCAGTTTCAGACCAAGACGTTTCGCAAACGAGATTGAAGTATAAATAAAGAAACATAAAGCTACATACTAGCATTGTTTAAGGAAATGACGATTTTTCTATGTTGCCTCTCCGTGATGAAGCCTATTGCCTGCTGGCATGATGTCACAGATCACTCTAATACCGAATTTGTCGCTACAATGAACGCCGATGAAGCATAGGCCGTTAATGAATCTGCGACAAACCAGTAGACACAAATATCACGGCTAAGAGCTTTTCCGTGTTTATGGTGGCATACTCGATTTCAAGCGTAGACGATTGCCCAGCCAGAGTGAGCAATGTCCTGGGGAGAGAGCACATTTACTGGGGTGGTCTCCCGTTGCCTTCCCCAACCGATAGTGTTTATATCGGGCTCGGCGGGATTCGAACCCACAACCTCTGGCATGTGAGTCCGACTTCTTAGCCACAAGGCCACGGTGACTCGGTGCTACTACTGGTTGAAGGTCACTGAACTGATTATCTTGTCAGCGAGAACCTCACTCCTACGTCTGAGGTATGAAAAATTGTTTAATAGGTCATTAGCAGAACGAGGTGCAATCACAAAGCCAGGTGAAGGGGGACTCGAACCTCTGAAAGCTGAGTTTTCTGGTTTTGTTTTCAGGAACTGGGTCCACAAGATCTGTGGCAACTGTAAATATACAATTGATGCATTGAGACGTAGCAAACACAAATACCTTTGATCCAACTGCATTTGGCCTCAATGCTCGGCTAATTCTACACCCAAGTACCGGCGTTCGAGGGTCCTCTGAAACTGCAATTTGCTCCAGTTTGTTAAACATCTCCGATTCACTATGATATAAAACATGGAAGTCTGCGTTACTGGAACGTCTTCCTCCATATCACCGCAATTATAACAAGGTCTCAAGGTGTCTGTAACTATGAGACCCAAATGGTGGAGAGGGGGGGGGGGAGTCCCACCAATGCTTTAAGTTTCTTGCTATGTCAAGTAAAAAATTATATCAAAATGCTAATCTTCACAAATGTGCGTCTAATATTTCTCACGTGTCCGTTTCTGTTTGCTTATTAACAGTTTTGATCACGTAACCGTCTTAATGTGTCCACAAAATTATCGAAAACTTTGAGGGTTTTTAGCCTACGTATTGTGTGTAATTAAACAAGGATGTCTAGCGTGATACATGTACGGCAAGACTGGGCTATCCAAAAAGAGGTACAATCCGTCTGACGGCGTTCTAGATCTTCCGTCTCTCTAAGTTGCCTCACATGGGCTGGGTTGAATACGTGACTTTTTACGAAGATAAGTTGTCAATGCTTTCCAGAGATGGGATGGAACCCAGGTCGGTGGTTTTCAGTCCATTTATTATAATCCTTACAACTACGCTTATAATGTTAAATATTCTGACGCTTGTCGACTCAGTTGTTGTCATTGATGATAGATATTTGTCACGTCTGCAGTCGTTCTCGTAGTCACGTGTTGTAGGGAGTGGATTATAAAGAAACAATCCACTCCCTGCAACACCAAAACCACATCAATAACATATCCTACAACCTACCATACATATGGCTACCAGCACTACCAGGGAAAATACAAGAAACACAAAATCAGCATGGCGACAACAACCGACAAAGTTCGACCCCTACTTCCTCGGGAGTCCGCGATCGAACAACGTAAATCAGCAAACAATCCAAAGTCCAACAGCCTGAAGATGGGAGAAGTATCTCTTGAAACGCAGCTCCAAAAAAGACTACGACTTAAGACGTGACAAATATCTACCATCAATACGCTTATAATATCTAAAGATATTATAAAAGAGAACGTGTCTGTCTGTCTGCCAGTCCATCTGTCTTTCTGTCTATCTCTTCATCTTCCATTTGCACACCATTTATCCGATCAAGCTGAAACTTGACGGAGAAATGTAATGTGCCCACCTGAGTATCAATAAGGGGCTGACTTGGGGTTGGGTGGGCCTGGCACCTGGCCCATGCGGTATCTCATATTAAGGGTCCTTTCATATGTTTCTTAATGTAACTTGACCCCATGAATTTTCTCGTGTGTAAATTCATGGGGAGACAACTATAACAACTAGTACCCAAGCTATTTAAACAATGGAAGTAAGTTAAAGCTTTAATTAAAAATGTTAGTGCTTTTTAATAGGGAAACGTTTACCTTCCTCCTGTCCAGACCCTTTCTCCAACTGTGAAGAATTCAGACCTTCGGAAAATCAAGAGACACATATCTAATTAAAGGCAATACTGAAAGAAAAACTGTCGTTCACATCTCTTCCAAGTAAATGCTTTGAGAACAGGCAGTGCAGGGAGCAAGAGTAGGGAGCAAGCGCAGGGAGCAAGAGTAGGGAGCAAGCGCAGGGAGCAAGAGTAGGGAGCAAGCGCAGGGAGGACGAGCCGGGAGGACGAGCGGGGAGCAAGAGCAGGGAGGACGAGCGGGGAGCAAGAGCAGGGAGGACGAGCGGGGAGCAAGAGCAGGGAGGATTTTCACATTTAATAATGAAATCCTTTGCACTGCAACTAATTATCTCCCTGGTGACACTGACTAACCATACCAAGTATTGCCATATAAAACTGAAGTAGTCATACGGGAGGTATGCAGCAAATATCTATGTTCATGCTGGTAATCACATGCTTTTTGAAAGCAAGGCCGTGTATGACGTATGCCATAAATGCCAATGCACTTATCCCGCCATCCTAACGTTTTCTGTGTAATAGAAGCTTGCTGCACTTGGGTATCTAAACGTACAGCTTTACTAATTTCCAAGTCGATATTACTTTGTTTGTGATTTATGTATTAATTAGCAAAGCACATACAGGGCGTGCCAACAGCAGAATGTTACGTTTGGGAATTAGTTGACATATCAATCCTTCTTGTTTTCCGTATATGTTCCTTGAATCTACTGCATGCGTAGTGTGTTCCATGTAAGGTTATGAGGTGCTTACAGGCTTCAGGAGGGAATTAATATTTTATCAAAATCTGGGGAGGCATGGTAATATAAAGGCCACGGGTCACTGGTATCGAGACGGGTACAGAAACTAACCATGAAAGCAGTATACCGCCTTACAGCTTATTTCAAATAATAGCGGCAAAATGTAAGTCCAAATATCAACAATGCAAAATTCAATATTTGTATTACTGCTACTAGAATGAGAATGAAGTACCTTCCTGCTTTTTTCACAACAAATAAGGGATCGTATGTAAACCAAGAGACAGCAAGAGAAATTTCCAAGTGACAAAAATATCAGAATAATTAACTTTGGTTGACACGTTGAAGTATTTGTTGACTTGTAATAGGACTCCAAAATTATTAAACGGAAACAATTGGAGCAGTTGATGTAAGATATTACATCAAAAATAAATATCCCCCTACAAAATTATCTATAAAATTGATCAACGCTATTTTCCTGTTTACTCTCACCGTCACCTGCCAAACTAGTTTACAATAAACAAGGAACTCTACGTAAACAAAGAAACAGTTAGAGATATTTACAAATGAGAAACAAATTAGAATACTTTGACACTTTTAATCCTCTATTATTACATGGATCATCATTTCCTTTTATAACATAACATCAACAACATCTTTCAAAATCAACAATTAGGACCAACTATCGCAGTTTCAGTGAGTCAGTACACCAAATAGACGTATCTGCATTTCCTATAAACTTTATCAAAGATCCAAGGTTACGATATGCTTGTTCGGTAACTCGGTAACCCGGTAACTCAAAGATGCACTAACTCTTCCATATTAACACAAACATCGTTTTATCAAGCAAATTCTAGCAATCAGCTGGGCATACAGTTAATTAAATAGCAAAGAGCTACAATGAAACTACCTCTTTAGTCTGCGTTTCTTTACTATGGTATAATAATCCGTCGTGTTGACACAGCCGTCTTCGTCCACGGATATATCATACTTTTCCGCCAACTTCAAACCCACCTCTGATAAACGGTACCTAAAATGAAGTGACACTTATTTTTGCATTTGGAATGTTATAACAGTTATCAAGTTTCCTGAGAAACACTCTTTCTTGAAAGAACTTCAAGCATTTGACTTCCTGATCTGTACATTTTATCACATCAACTGAAATTGAGAGACCTACAGAGACCCTCAGACAGCTTGTGGTGGCTTTAGCCCCTCTATTAGGGAGATCCCCTGCACAAAACGACATCATTTATGTAGTGTGCTTGAGCTGTTGAGATTAG
>JAAAKL020017284.1:0-10673 GCA_010016065.2 Carybdea cf. marsupialis auct. non (Linnaeus, 1758)
CATGTCAGAGTCCTATTTATATCACGGCTTTTAAAAGAAAAATTTAAAACAAATTGCTTCAATTTTCTTATTCCATCTGTTATTTAAAGGGTTGAGTAGCGTAGTCTTACACCATATCAAAGATAGATATTTTCAATAATTATTTTCCCAAAAAATTAATGGAGGGGAATTGTCCAGGGGGAATTGTCTGGGGGGAATTGTCTAGGGGGAATTGTCTAGGGGGAATTGTCCGGGGTGGATTTTTCCAGGGGGGAATTGTCCTGACGTGAAGAAGTACGTTATCTATAACCAACTCTTCGTAAGAAAATCTTTGTATGTGAATGAACATTGAAGGGTACATAGGTCATGCCCCCAGCATTTGATACACTGTTTAGGCAAGGTATGTATGAATGAACATTAGATCTAGCTTTTGTGGAGTGTAATGCCTGATATATATGGTTAAAAAAAGGGGGGGACATATCTCCTTCCCCAAGCTTTTGAGATTCTGTTTAGACAGGATACATATAAAGCTGCATTGAAATTTCAATCTTTTATATAGTAATGCATTATTATGATTATGATTATATTATGGGAAGTTTTGGGGAGTAGTTTATGTTTAGAATACTTTATTTATCTAGATTAGTCTCTTGGCTTAAAATGCCACCTTCCTCGAATATCAGGGCTCAAAATAAGAGATCATGATGGAGCTGGTCACTTCTACATCTTGCAAGGTGGGCATGCAACCAAAGGAAATAGGGTTCAGGGGGCATTCTGAAGCTCAGCACTCCAACATGTTTAAAGAAGCAAAATAGAATTGCATGGAAAACAGTCACTTTGTGAAAAGTGAGGTTTGGAAAATGCCCCCTGCATTTTGTGATCTGCCACCCCTATTCCTTTTCATTGTGACTGTTATATGACTACGTTTATGTAGCAACTGGTCTTTTTACTCTGATGCTGATATTTTGAGCTGGTCACCACTGAAATACAGCTGTTCCTATCTGGTGAATGGCCCTTATTTCAACCCTGGAATATGCACCCATCTTGTGAATGCAGTACACAAAAGACATCTTTGTGTTAAGTAAGATAAGATAATAAAAAGGAAAAATTCCTGGCAAACACAAGTGTATGTTGGAATGTCTGTCATAGTATAGGAAATATTCTATGATTATTTAATGTTAAGGCACGTGAAGTTGACTACAGTATTATTAACCTGTGTAATGAAATGGCTGCTGTGGTGAGGAATATGCTTTTCTCGTAACTATAATTCAAAATGTTTGTTGTTGGTGTGAAACAATAAAACTGCACAAAATAGCCAAAACATTTTAGTGCTAAAAAGAATTTTTGACTAACACTCTTCAGAGTACAAAATCATCTGAATGAAAATTGATTAGAAACAGATGAAACTTAACCCCACTGTGTTTTGAAAGTAGCCAATCAGAACTCTGACTACCAGATTGGTATTGTTGTGACCAATAATTGCCATATAACTGTAACATAATATAACACCGGAAGTAGTGTCTGTCCATTTTTTCAAATACACCTCCACAACCAACTACTTCAAAGACCACTGAGACACACCCATCATAAATTCTCAAAGAGGCTTTTAAACTCTCTGGGCTCAGGCATTGTGTTACAGGATTGTATGCCTTCGCTAGGTAATGTGACAATTTTGCTACTAAAATGCACATGAATGCTTTTTTCACACAATTGTCATATCTTGCTAATGATAACAAATTTATGCTTTTTTGGGCCATGATCCCCCTTAAAACCTTTTTTTTGTAATCAACAAAGAATACATTTTTGGTGTGATGAAGGAAGTTAAATTGCAAAAGCTTGCCATGAGCAAGAGCCAGACTATTTCCATGTGTTGATCTTATATATGTAATAGTTATTGCTTTTATGTCTGTCTTTGCTTATCTATATATTTACACGCACATGCATATTGTATAGTTACAGTATGTATATATACATATATATATATATATATATATAGTATCATGAAAGTATATGTATGTGTTATCAGTTATATATATATAGTATAGTGACAGTATATATACTAAATATTTTGTCCTTTTAACTTTAAATGGATTATTGAATTATCTCACATTAAACATTTATTACTCATAATATAGCTTGTAGAATATTTATTCACTTTTTGTGAAGAATTAATCATGCCCAACACAGTTTTCCATTCTGGTAGTAAAAATATTTCCTTTTTACTTACACAGCATTTTGTATTAATTCCACTTTGTTTAGCCAACCTCTCCATTAGGCTACCCCATTATCAAGGTAGAAACATTTAGGTTGCACTCTGTTATCTGCTAGCCATACATCAGATAGTGGACAAAGTTCCACAAGACCCCTTTCTGACATGTATTCTTAATGTTAAAATAGTTACCCTGTTGTATCCATTGTTTTTGCTTGAATGGTCCTATTGAAAGTCACTCCTATTGTACTAGCATACCTGCTTTGTTTACTGAGTCATATAGGGTTTATTTGAAAAGAAAAAATCCTTGACAAACAACAGGCAAGGTAGATTTACTGTGAGATGACATTTAGACACACACCAATGACTTTTTCTAGAGACTACCTATTGTTGAAACCTTCAACAGAATAATTGAGTTAACTTTCACGACCCACTTAAGGTTGATATTGAGTGGGCAGATCCCAGGAGATCTGAAGCTGAAAATGACATGACCACATTATATGGAGTTTGTGATTATTTATCATTGAGCTTCATTGAGCAAGGACAAGAGAGTATTTGTATTTTTAGCACCAAATGTAAGTTCAAAAGTGGAAATAATTACCTGACATATTGTACTCCTTTGCAATTGTCATGTAGTTAGGTTATACAGGTATTAGACTGATGTTCGTTCCTTTCAAAAAAGTGCATTCTCATGCTGCTTTATCAGGCAGGTATGCTACACATATATCTACCTATGTATGTATGTATGTATGTATGTATGTATCTGTGTATGTATCTGTGTATCTATTTATCTATCACTCTATATATTTATTTATTTCCCCACCACTTGTGTACTTTTTTACTAGTAATCTTATCTATTCCAGCAGATTACATTTACAGTTATTCGGTGTTAATATATAGAGATCACAAAGCTTACTTGATGACAGTGTTTGATTATATGTTTGGAAAATTCATCGGCTTGTGAGAATTTACTGTTTACAAATGCCTGTCAAACTGCAATGGGAAATTACATATAATTCAATTGGAGGAAGTGAAGAAGATATTTCCTATACAGTGTACTTCTGTGGGCCATTTTATTACTTGATATCCTTGCTTGTGTTGTAGTACTCATAATTTAAACTCAAGGCAGCATCTCCAGTGTTATACTTACACTTTATCCTTGTATCAATGTGTAGAAAATTCAAGAGAAATAATTGGGCTAACTGATTTTAATTTTTTTTTGTTAAGTTTATTTACATCTGTTCAAGGGTTTTAAAATTATAAAAGCTGTACACATTTTTTTGGTCTAAGTGCATGTAAGAGATTGCTGTGTCATGAGCTGTAATGTGAACCTCTTTTGTCTTGATTTAAGTGGTGGTGGTCTCACTTAAGGGTCTGAGATAGGTTATTGTTGTATTATTTACCTGAATAAAATAGCCATCGCAAGAAGGATGTCTTTCATTTTAATCTGAGGAAGCTTAATGGAGGTTGTGTAAGTATTAGAGAAATGTATTTTAAACATAAATAGAAATTTAACATATACATCAGTATTGATAACAATCATTATTGATTAGCTATAAAACAAAGCACTAACCAGACATTAAGTTCAGAGGTAATTTCTGTCAATACAGGAATAGATGCCTCAGACTTTTAGTGCAAGCTGCCTTTCATTGAGTGTACATATACGTACTTAGACAAGTAATGTTTGATGCTTTGTATCTATGTAACTTTTCATCATAACATAACATAACATAATATGTTGTAATGTAATGGTAAAACATATCAGAATTCCAATTTTTTTCAAATGTTTTGTTTGCATGTATACAGAAATAGGAAACTTGTGACTTATCAAGGAACAGTGAAGCACTAGTAAAATTGTGTTTTATGTATTATTATATTTTTCAGAATTTTTACATTTCATAATCGTGAATATATTTGCCATTGATAGCAGCTAAGCAACAATCAGAAAAGTAATATACCTAACCCTTATTTTTTTCTCCCTAGGTGGTCACCCTCTGTTAAGCACCTAGCTATTCCCTCAATGCAAAGGGTTTGTAAGAGTATGCATATTGTCTCTCCTGTACTCCATCCCCTGGTTGGCATTGGGCTATTTATGCATTTCAGCCTGTTCAATTTTTGACTGGAGCTTCCATTTCATCCAAAATACTGTAATTTTCTATTGTAGCTATTAACCAGCTAGTTAAGCAACTTTCTGCTTTTGTGTCTAGCCATTGAAATACAGTCTGTATATATCTACATACATATATGCTAAGAAAGGGTATTTTATTTATGCTGAACAAGGCTCTGTGGTATTGGCTTACTGTTTTAAGATTTCATATCTGCTGGTAGATACCAAGTGTGAGCTGACATTTCTGGGTATCTTCCTACTTCTCATTTCAAAGTTTTATGTTCAAGCAAAAATTGTACTTGGTGCATTGTAAAGCAAAGCCAGATACAATTAATTGACTTCTTTGGAAAGAATTTCATTTGTTGTGCTGTCTAGCATTTTATAATTGCCAGAAAACTTGTACTTTAGTTTAGATTTCTTACTTCTACATTTTAAATTTTTGTGTGCTAAAAGTTAAGTGCTATGTGGTGATACGTTTTTTCCCATTATTCATTATTACATCAGGTGTAAAAGCTGACATTTCTGATGGATGTTAGTAAGCTATGTAATAAAAGATTGTTTGAATAAATGACAATTACTGGTATTTATTTGGATTTTGAAAGAAAACACTCTCCTTTTATCACATAACAAGCAGGTGGTTTTGTGAACAATTGAATTTCAATAAGCCAACTGTCTGTAGACAATGACAGTATAATGAGGAAGCCTTTCTCTTCACCTATCACAAATATTGTTGAATAATGTGGCCTGGTTGTCATTGAGTTGTTGTATTCAATAACCAGTGACAACAAGTTGATTGTAAGCAAATACGAGACAATGGGAACTCACTTGAGCATTGCACTGAGGAGACGGTTTCTACCATTGCAGTGAAGCTGACTTAGGTTTCACCCTCATTTTATGTTGCTTCCTGATGGCCTATGAAATTTAGGAAAGGGAAGGGACTCTTGAAAAGGTAAAGAGCCTTTGTTAGCGGTTGTGGGTTAATGTAAGTCACATAATATGCCTTGCAGTTGAAGCAAGATGTTGACCATAAGTTAGTGTTTTGTATACTAAAGTCAGGTAACTTAACTACTTGGTCAAGTTATCAGGATCATATTGTATTTTTGAACATACAATTATCTTATGGGTGCAATAGTGCAAGTGGGCAGGGATACTGGAGCAAGTATATATGTAGTTTTGGTAAAAATATCTTTGTATCACAAGTAGTTAGTCAATTTATGTATCACAGTTTCAGATTAAACTCCTTTAATATGTTTCAGTGGGTCTTAGCAGGTGGTGTAATTGATACAGGCCTACATCATATGCATACATTGTTGTATGCCACTAACTTCTACATGCAACTATATGATGTAATGAGAAGTAGGAACTGTTTTCTGCAGGGGCTGAGAAAAGGATGTATTCATAAAGACAGATAATCCAAACACATGCATGTCATAGTGAAAGTATTTATTTTGTTTGGCTGCCATGTTTCCAGCATCTGACTCTTGTGCCAAATAGCTGGTATGTTTGCAGGTTTGCTGGTTGAAGTTTCATTGGTTTTCTACCTGGTTTTCCAGCAAGTGTATTGACTGATATAGTGACATGTTTGTATATGTATTACCTGGCCGAATGGCTGGCTATTTTGTTGTTTGATTTAATTGCCCATTCATCAGTCCCCCCCCCCCCCCCCAATTATTCAGTAATGGAATAGCAGGTTGTTTGCTACCAGCGTCAAGTCAATATACCAGTCTGTTGATCAGTCCTGGGTCTTTGACACGTGATAACACGGGTGTGCAGAGTGCAAAATTAAGTGTACTATGGCTGGCAAATTTTATTTCTAGTTTCTTAATTCTAAAATTGGTAATGGTTCACTATGAAACCTCAGTCTAAGATAAGAGACATTGAATTAATTGGTTTATAATTTATTCATCAATTATTGTAACATTAGGTGTTAAAAGGCAAACATTTACAATATAGACCATTCCTGTCAATGGTTGCAATACAAGGATGTATTTCCAATATTTGGTTGATCAGTGGTAGATGATCAGTAGTTGAATTGATTGTAGTATCCCCCTTTCTGCATCTTTTTAAAGATACTTGATATAAATAGTTCAGTTCTTTGACTTTGCCTTCCCAAAATTGGTGATTCCTTTCTTTGAATAATAATTCGTCAAAGTGATTATAATTGTGTGTAATGACCTATTTGCAGCAATTGAATAGATTTTGTTGAGCTATCAAGGTAGTTTCTTTTTGATAGACCTCAAGCTCTAAAACAGGCTTGTCAGTGGGGTGTAGAGTGCAAAAACAAAGTCTTCCTTTCTGTGCCTAGAGGCCTTCTCTCACTTGCACAAAATAGCAACTGCAACATTTGTTTTCTCCTTAGATATATGCAAGTTTGAAATCTCTGTAGTGGCACACGGAGCTGACTGTGGGTTAATGAAAACCTGTACTTTTTAGTGCATTTTTCTATTTTTCTCATCTACCATGCATTGTGGAAATACTGTACTTTGTGGTGTATGGTAGGCATCTTTACTGTACACTGTACAAGCCCCTAAACTACCATACAGTTGGCAACCCTAATATGTACACACACACACATGTAGTAGAGGGGGTAACTAGTAACACTTTTGTAAACCTTCTTAATATTTTATTCTGTACTGGGAGCACTGCTCAGTGCCATTATATGGTTGATATGCCCACACAATACTGGTTTTTCCCATAGATCGGTTGCATTCTATAGAGGGGACGGTTACAAAAACTTAAAACTCATGTTGATGTGTATAGGATGAGGGGATCTCTTAATACCAGATAAGTTTTGTATGCTGCTATTCCCAATATGCACATAATCAAATTACTGGCTTTCTTGACACAATGGGAGGAACATAAATAGTTGTATTTCAGTCAAATGACCATTAAAGGAGGCCTAGGTGAACAGATGCACATTGATAGATCCCAGTGCATAAATATGATTGTCCTCAAATATAGGACTATATTATTTAGAGTAGGATCTCTATTTAGATTTAGCTGGAGGGCTATAGTAGCATATCCTTCATATGTCAGGGACACACATGAGAATTTCTATGTAGTGCAAGGGACAATAGTAAATGGAGAAACTGCACACAGTTTCTACGTATTTTGCAAGGAGGTACTTGCTGTATATACATAATTATTCCATATACCACTTACAGAGGGCTTGCTATTCTTTGTCACTTCCATCTTTGTTCATTGCAGAAAAAAATTGTTTGTACTTTTTACCTTACTGACAGAAGAGGTGCTTTATGCAGCTATTAATGAGTACCTATGTCTTTACCTCTAGTGGCTCATTTTACAGTAGTATTATTGGCATTGATACCTGTTCCAGAAATAGGGCACCTCATACAGGCATAAAAGAGACCCCCTCTGTATCATAAATAGAAAAGGGTTCCCACTTCCATGAATATTTTTGAGCCAGATCTCGGTTAAGAATAGCAACCTGAGCCTTTCAGAGCATTGAAGCTTTTATATTTACTTCATCATAAGGACAGAATTGACTTACTTTGTCAAAAAATGAGAAGGGATATTTGTTACTGTAATTTTTTTTAATCAGTTGGCCATCAGGACTTCAGCTTTTGCTAACCATCAATTCTTATCCACTGGGCTCTTTGTAGATATCAAGTGCAGGGGGGGAGGGGGCTTGTCCTCTGTGCTTGGCTACGATTCTGTTTAATATTTACCCACATGTGCAAGTTAATCACTCAATTACATTTGCTTCCTTTAATATTATACTTCCCATTTAAAACTTTAGCAAGCTTGAGCTATGCATGTACAAATTTCAACATTTCTGGTATATTCTTTCATTGAAAGAAACAGATATGTTGCTGCGTTCATGTCACACCCCTATTATTTGTTTTGATGCAGCTTAACACTTTGTGAGAAGACTTCAAAACTAGTATGGCCATGTATGCATGCTGTCTTCTCTGAGATGTGCCTTGTTTATGTTGTTATACTTTAACAAACCATTGTGTGAATGGCCACTTATTACATTTTACACAAACTTGTCTTTTTTCACCATTAACTGCATCCCCTACTTTGAAGCTGGAAGTATAGCCAGATCTTACAGGTCCCCCTCTTTCCATATGAGGCATCGAGTTAATGACGCTGGTTATTTAATAGCAACTTTAATTTTCAGTGACCCAAAATATGATGTTATTGATTCAAAAAGCAACTACATAGTGTTTAAAATAATTTGACTGTATTCTGTTTTCATAGATGGTGTAATTATTTTATATTTTGAAGAGAACAAAATTCTTCAGGTTTTTTTATTACTTTCATATTTTCTTTTTAATTTAAAATATTTTTTTTCGAATTCTCACTGGAAGGGTCTGTGTAACTCAAGTTGGTTTTACTGACTATACCTAGCCTTCAACTGTTTGATTTACTGAACTGCTTCTTTTTTGTATTGGTCCTGTCATTAACTCCCTTAACTTAGGGCAGGTGCCACATATATGATGAGGATGATGATGATGATGCAGTTTTAGGGCTGTGCACCCCCCCCCCCTTTGCAGGTGCTAAGGGGTGCCCATGTGCATGGGACTTGATTGGAGCATAGAGCACTGTAAGACAGGATGACCTTCCTGACGTCACCAATGGCGCTTTTGTGATTTGAACCCTGACCCTCTTGAACTGAAGGCAAGAAACTTATCCACTAGACCACGGTGGCTCCGTATATCAATATTTTTACCGCAGCTTGGAGCACCTAGATGCCCTTGCTTGCATTACCTATGTTCCTGCAAGGATCAGCTCCAAATTCATGAAACAGTTAGCATGTGAACTACTCACTGGACCAAGTTACTGCCAGTGTATAGAATTCATTCTTTAAATCTTTTTATTCTGATATTCAATATCTTACTTTTTGTTATTGAAGGAAGGCTATGTCAATGCCGCATGGATCATCACCACAGGTGACTGGTGATGATGCCAATGAAGCATGGCTTCGAGATGCCAGGAAGGATATATTCTTGGAAAAAGTAGATTGGACGGTAGGTGAAAACAGTCTAATAAACTTCATTTAAGCAATGAAGGAACACTGGGCCTTAATTTTGAAGCCTCTGATGTTGTAGATTGTATATGCAGTCATGACAGGGTAATATATGATAAGAAGACAGTTACACCTTCTTTAATGTTGACTTAAGTGGTAGTCATTACGAGAGTAATACTCAGACTGATTAATACTGGAAAGTTAAAACAATTTTTGTTTTATAAAAACTTTTAATATCTTGCTACTTTGAGGCTGGTCTTAACTTATTCGCTATTTAGGTTTTGTTGATGTGCCTATTTTATTTTTCATTCCCTGTATAATAAAAAGTTTCTTTATCCAATAAAGTTTAAAATTCAGAAGCTTTTGATATAGAGATTGGTTTAGGTATTATGGAATGGGCATGCCAGTTACCTAAAAAAATTAATATCATATATAATAAGAACATGTGATGATGTGATGTGATCGTTACATCCCACCTTGTGCATTTTTGGCAGGTAGTCCATCACTATTGCTCTTTTCCTTTACACATTTAGGTATCTGCCCTTAATGGAAGTCATATTTGGACTGATACGGACTTATCTGGATGCTATAATTTAGAGGATTGTAAAGTAAGTCGTTTGAATTGTTATAATAAGAAAAGTAAAGGGAGATGATGAATTGTTGACGATTGATAAAAATGACAGCAAATAGGTCATGATGAATAGATCATGATGATAAGTAGTTGATAATGAATACATGATGATGGATACGTGATGATAAGTTAGTTATGATGAATACATGATGAAAAATACATGATGATGAATACATGATGAAAAATACATGATGATGAATACATGATGTTGTAATGTTAAAGGTTCCTTATTATCTTGGGGTGTGCGTGTCTGGGAACTAGAACAATTTTAGCTGGATAACCAACACCTTTGGGTAAGGCCCTCACTTCACAAATGATGACCATTCTTATGTTTTAATGACACAGCCTATGATGTTGAATCTTTTTTCGATTTTATTGCCACCCCGTTCACAACCCCTGGTTACACTGATTGACTTCCTTACTCCATCTCCCCTTACTTTCTCTGCTGTGTCCCTCTCACTCATTGACTCACTAACTTACTCACTCAATGCAGAGGGAAAGTGACGACGTCACAAATAGAAGATTTTGGAAATAGTAAGATTTAGCTCCAGATATCTAAAGGCAACCGTGGAATAGGCTGTTTCCCAAAATACCAGACCTGTAGTGTATACAATGTTTAAAGTAGAGGCTTTTGAATTTCAAAAGCCTGGGGTCAAGACTCTGTTAAAATTCCTTGGATCCTCAAGTTAGGGCCCAGCATCAAATAATAAGGTTTTGTTAGAGAGATATAAAGCTTTGCAAGCAGATATCACGATAT
>JAAAKL020017285.1:0-10672 GCA_010016065.2 Carybdea cf. marsupialis auct. non (Linnaeus, 1758)
TAAATGAACTGGATGCCGGCATGTCTAGGGCTGAGATAGGACAGGAATTGTTTAGCGTGGCATAGGGAACCAGAATGTAGAAAAAAGTCATCAACGTAGTGTCGGTAAAGGATAGGTTTGAGGGATGAAGGACAGTTGTTAATCCAGTTCGTTTCATGATGTTAAAGGAACTCATTGGCAAATAGGGTCAAGAGATGAACACATAGCGACTCCATCATTCTGTTCGTATAGTTGACGGTTGAAAATGACATGGAAGTTTTTGTGGAGAGGCATAGACGTTTCATAAGCTGTGCACGTGTACCTTCATGGAAGTAATCAAATCAAAGAGTTTTAGATAAAATATCAATAAAATGTTAAAGCACGCTACACTGATGTTATATATACATATTCCCATCAGACCTATTTTATCGGTGTTACAAATTACTCAGATTCCTAATACCTTCGCTTTCCTGTAACGACCAATATTTCTCGCTAGATGGAAAGTAGCATCGGTGCTTAAAATGAAATATATAGAAATTTCTCTTACATAGAAATTTTCTCTACTTTCACATTTGTTATTATACTTAGACTTCCACCCTGAGTAGCAGTTTGCAATTTGTTTAATGTTGCACTTGTCTTTTGAAATTCATTTAATGACGTAAAAACTGAAGCGCGGCGATGGGGCTTTGTGGTTCAATTCTGGATTGACGGCTTCTTTGGGAGTATCAAACATTGACGAGATGAGTTGATGCAATACCTTAAGTGACGGGACAAGTTGGATCTGTTAATAGTGCAGATAAACTTTTACTCAAGAGCACAGGTCCATTTACTAGATCTTCATCAAATATGGGTGTTATAGCAAATACAAGTTAAAATGGCCACTTGACATGCCCTGGAATATACGCTGTCCTGGAAGTTATATTGAGAGGGGGACGGGGAAGTAAAGAATAGAAATATTTCCTCGAGTATATCAAAATTTGTGAGGCAGCGCTATTTGGTTAAATATTTTCATGAGACGTAGGCGTCGTAACATCATAACAGCCAGTCATCACTTTGCAACATCAATGAAATGAATCGAATATAACATAAATTAAAATGCAGAGGTAAATATGTAGACGTTGCAATTCGAAACAATGATCAGCCTCTCAAGATGTTTTATACAAGCAATACTTTACTAGAAGAATTGCGTATATTGTAGATAATTAGCTTGATAGCTTCGTTGCGGCAGGTTGCGGTCGTAGACAAAGAATGATCGTTCAAAACAGCGATTGACCTTATGAAGAATGAAACTTCTCAGTTATTCTATCAAATAACTACACGACGTGGTATGTTTAGTCGTTTCGTTAGCGACGAGGGCGCACTCCGTTAACTAGTTGGTTTAAAAGTAGGTCTTTAGTCTAGCAGTCTATGAAATAAACGAGACTTAGTCGATCCATAGGTAGCAGTTAAAAATTTTTATGTTGATACTATTAATCACTAAATGATAGATCGTGTTCGATTACCTAATATTTTAAGAAAGAGTGTGAAGTCTTTATCTAAGTAGGTAGAAAAGTTTGGTTATTTGATCCATACAAGGTAAAGAAGGTAGTTTTATATGGCAAAGGACCTTTTTTTACCCTTTGCACGTATGTGTCTGTGAATTCCGCCCGATCACAGTTATCCGATTTCCCCGTTGTGTTTAAAAGAGGTAAAATTTCACTACTGGCCTAAATAGCAATAAGCAACAGTGACAGCATCATATTTGAGTTAACCTTCGGCTCCACATCTGTATGAGCATGATGCTCTTTGTTAGTCAGTGGCTAGGACAAATAAGGTACATATAAAGCATGGCCATGGGATGGTCTTAAAATTTAGGGTCATACCTTACTGTATATTAGGGATGTATGGTGTTAAGGTTTTAACGCAACTGCCTGAATGATGTTCAGTTACGTAGCTCTGCATTCGTAAATGGGGGAGGGGCCATAGTGAAGAGAGAGCTTACCTCTTTTGAAGTTATTTTTCGATTTTCGGCAGGGGGTGGAGTGGGGTGTGGCTACGGTAAAGTAAACTATGATGAATCATCAATGTCCTCTCATCCCCAGTGTCCTTCTACAATTTCTTGCATGGTGATTTCGAAATTTCTCCGACTCTCGAATAACTTACTAGTATTATTTTGTTAATATTACTTAGCCATCTTAATTTTTTCTTAAGCAAAGGGTTGGACATTTGGGAATCGGTGACTCAACCAAACCTGAAAGATTCTACCTGATGCGCAACATATTCAGTTCATGTCATTTACCCATCGTTTGCATATGTGTTTCCTTCCTTTCCTCTTTATGAGGAAGCCGCACTTATTTATTGAGGGCTCCAACGTGGATAGATTTGAATGATATTGTACACAGTTCTTTAAGTCTTACCCACAATTCAATTCTCAGTTATTATCAGGAATATCAGTAGAAAGTGTTTAAAGTAATAGTGAAGTCACTTGCAGACGTGTATAAAAAAGTATGATGTATTAATTCCCATATATGGTACCAACGAAACCTAGGGTATAACTCACTTACTACCAAAAAATACTGGAGTAACTTTAAAATCATTGGACTTATTGGAATTTCTGCACGAGATTTCGCTGGATTGGTTTACAACTTTGCGATTCCTACAGACCACACTCACTATGATTCAGTCAAGAAATTTTCTGTATCCTCCCTAGAGACCAGTTACAAGGGTTTCTAAGATCTTTATTATTTTACTGTTGGCATTGCAAAGATACTAAGTGTCTCTATTGTATTACTCCCGAGTGTCAAATGGACGTATTCCCCGCTTAATTTTATACGAAGATCTTCATTTTGGGGGTATTATCATCACAACCCTCTTGAATCCTCCGGATCACTATTCGCACTCATTACTTTCCTCCTTCACACTATTCGTAATCATCACCTTCCTCCTTCACACTATTCTTACCCATTACCTTCCTCCTTCACACTATTCATTCCCATTACCTTCCTCCTTCACACTATTCGTACCCATTACCTTCCTCCTTCACACTATTCGTACCCATTACCTTCCTCCTCCACACTATTCATACTCATTACCTTCCTCCTTCACACTATTCATACTCATTACCTTCCTCCTTCACACTATTCGTACTCATTACCTTCCTCCGGATCACTATTCGTACCCATTACCTTCCTCCGGATCACTATTCGTACTCAATACCTTCCTCCGGATCACTATTCGTACTCAATACCTTCCTCTGGATCACTATTCATGCTCATTAACTTCCTCCTTCACACTATTCATACTCATTGCCTTGCTCCTTCACACTATTCATACTCATCACCTTCCTCCTTCACACTATTCCTAGTCATGCCTTCCTCCTTCACACTATTCATACTCATTACCTTCCTCCTTCACACTATTCATACTCATTGCCTTCCTCCTCCACACTATTCATACTCATTAACTTCCTCCTTCACACTATTCATACTCATTGCCTTTGTCCTTCACACTATTCGTACTCATTACCTTCCTCCTTCACACTATTCATACTCATTGCCTTCCTCCTTCACACTATTCATACTCATTACGTTCCTCCTTCACACTATTCATACTCATTGCCTTTCTCCTTCACACTATTCGTACTCATTACCTTCTTCCTGATCACCATCCAGTACGATCACGCAACTAACATGTTTTCTGGAAAATAAAGCTACATGAAACAACGCATAAAAGCTTTTGATCATATTTTATAAATTGACAAGGTTTAGGTAGACCATTTCCAGTCTCCAAAGCCCACATCATCGGAACATGTTGTTCCAATAAATGAGCTAGTGCTACCTCAATGATACAATAGTTTCAATATTTCTCCAGTTCTTTCTCTATGGACATAAACATCTAGCTCTATATAATATGGAAGACCATTCTATTTACGTAAGCTGACTTGAAATTTTAGTGATATTATAGCGATTAGGTGAGAAGAAGCTAAATCTGCAGTTTTAAAAAAATTGCTAAAGAAATAAGTGGTGGTTACTACGGCGATGGCGATTAACTTTCTATTGATAGTGGGCCAGTTTGGAAAATGTGCAACAGGTTGTACTTGATACTTGGATTTTGATCAGTAACACAAACAATACCGAAAGAAAAAAGTCGAAGAAACTGCCACTGCAAAGGACCTTATGGATCCGTACCTGTTGGATCCCATCTAGTATGAAACGGGGTCTTCGTTACCTAGTTGGCAGAGCGTGTGTTGTACTTCGCGATCACTGTGGCTATTGAGTGTCATCCAGGGCGATCATGCGCCCACCCTGTTAACTCTGTTCTCGTCATTCTTGTAATCTTACTACTCGGAATTTATTGAACTTTCAAATGACTGCTTAAGTTTCAATTGAGTGATTGACATCATCAATGACAAAAACAGCGAGCTCGCATTATTTGCAGTGAAAAAAATGATGGTATTGCATCAACCATTTAAAATAATGATTCGAACTATGAGTTTGTCAACAGATACGACGCATTTACACTTTCTAACAACAACATTGTTATCTTCAACGAATGCGTGCTAAATTTTATTACAAATGTTACCCATATTTTAATGGAAAACCCCAAAAAGGGTTTTACCTCAAATATATCGAAAAGTGCTCCTGCTCGAGATGATGCATAATCAAATGTGAAATCACACATCTAAATCTCTTTGGGAAACAATGGCTTTACAGACTGCTGCCAAGCAGAGTGCCAGCGGATCTTCTGAAATGATTCTAAATTGCTTCTGAATCTCTCAAGAGTTACTTGATTTTCCGTAAAGCCATTCAAGAGATCCTGATAAAAGGGAGAAAAGACATGAATAATAATAATTATATCAAGTATCAAGTCAATGCAATTTCACATGTAACTACATCAGGCTTCGTTTACCTGACATTTTCTTCATAAACGTATGCACTCTCAACTTCGCAAACATCCAACAAGGAGAGAATAGCACTTCAAAGTAACTATGGTAGCAGGAACGTGCAGGTATGAACGATTACTTTGTTCTTATTCAAATTTTTCCAAATAAATTAGAAATTACAGAATGGCAGCGCGAGCTTTGGAAACGTAATCTCTTTTCTTAGGGGAATTCGGGCAATTATCATTCCATTTTGTATAAAATATGGTCACTTGAATTCATCAACAGGGACATAAAACTGCTCCAGACGTTGCTTGGCTGTCTATACAGTGCTTCCAGACCTTTTCTGTACCTACATAAAGTCACCTAACATCTGAACTGAGTGGTGTTTTAACCCTCTTCTGCTTGGTAGGGAGGGGGTATTTTGGAGCCCCACCTTGTAGACATTCCTACCATTACCCTCTCGTAAATGTTAGAGATTTTAAACTTTCTGAATTCTATATTGATCCAACCTGTCGTCAAATAGTCATCAAAACTTTCGTCTGTAAAGCCCACATGAAAGCCCATATGTCATCACCTACACCAGACTTACATCTAAAATTTCTTGCCTATATGAGTAGATAAGGATGGTACTAAGAGTACGCCAAGGATCAGAACCGTAGGTTGTATAATTGCAAAGTTACGTAGGGGAGCTCCGAAAGCCACCACCCCCCAAAACACACGAGAAATATATGATGTTTTCACGCGTTTTAAATAATGTCTGATTTGGTCCAAGTAATCTCCACCCCTTTAACATAACTACCACTGTCCCATAGTCATAACACATCGGCAATTTTAAAGATGCGCTTTTTTTCATCAGTTACCTTAATGAACACAGAAATAAAACTTCACTGTTACAGATTGTCACGAAATCTCTATCTAAGTGGGTTCAAACTTTAAACAGAACTGCAGAGGACAGAGAAAAATAATTATATTAGTGAAAAAGACTTAACTACACACTTACCAAGAGCTGAGATGCTAACTCATCAGACGTTTTAAAGTGGAGGCCATTCTCATTATGTTTGACTAGTTCATTAAGGCTTAAAAACAAAAGGAAACAAGGTAACGGTAGTACAACATCAACTACTAAAACTGCACCCCTAACTTATACTTAATCACTTACAGCATCGCCGTAGTTGTGACAGAAATATCAAGGGTGATACATTTTGAAATTGATTAAGTGGGAAAATGTCGCCCACCATGATTGGGCCACGAAGAAAATGTTGAAAATCTGCTTCTCAGAAACTGCCTCTGACACACGACCTTCTATATTGGCGGGCTTCAGCCCCCTAGCCCCCCGACAATTACGCCCCTGTGCAAACGTCCCTCGGCATAAGAAACTGCTAATGTTAAATCTACGAAATTGACACGCTCTGATACAATTTTAGACACATGTGTTCGTAATGTTGAAATTACACTATGGGATATAAGGGTTTGCTTTCTTTGAACATGAGTCATCTTTTCTTCTAAGGCTTACTTGCTTTCTGTACCACAAACAATCTCTTGAATTTTTGTTCACGAGCATCAGTTCTCAAAGCAATTAAGAAGATGCAATCTTATGAAGCGCATGTACTTATTTAGAAACTGATATTGATCTTATCCAAAAACCCTCGTGGCCAACTTCTCCCCCCCCCGCCCCCAAAAAAAGCAATCCATATGAAGCATGTCCATACTTCATCTTACATAAACATGTTCCATGGAATAAGATTGTAAAAATCTAGTATTAACGTAGGAAGCTCTTTACAATATAACACACTTTGATGTTGTTTTTATCAAACCTTGCCCGGTTAATCGCATTTATATACAGCATCGAGTCGACATCGGCAACGGGTCTTCCGCGTAAACAAACGTAAGAGTCAATGCAAGATGATCCGTGTTGTTACATATTCTTAATTGTAGCCAAAACGCACGAAGTACAAGGAATCGACACAAATGCACAAAGTATGTAATTTCGGAAGAAAACTGACGTATGTGAAGTGGAAGGAATATCAGTATCATTGTTAAGACTTACCAGTTGTAATGTACAGCGCAAACTGGGAGTTGGCAGCCGAACATATCCACTACCTTATGCCAGCAACAGAAAATGATAACAACTTGATTACTTGTAAACAGGGGAATCAAAATTTATTCTATTTTATTAAGTTTAACTAAATTAATTTAGAGAAATACGTTTACACACCAAGTTTACACCTCATCTTGACACTCTACACTCACACACTACGCTCACACACTACGCTCACACACTACGCTTACACATGTAGATTACATTTCACGTTTAGACTTGACGTTTACGCTTGACGTTTACATTCTATATTTATAACGACGAAAAATAGTACGTGTCGAGGCTTAAGCATGAAATTCCGTAGATATGGTTTCGCCACTTTCTACATAATAGAGTTATTTTCTTAAAGTTAACTGAAAGGCGCAGGATTTTCTGTAAATCGTTACATTGAAAGATAAAGATCTCTTGATGATACTAACAATTTGCATTAGTCCTCACAGTATGGCTATTACAAAAATGCGTGTACAAAAACGCTGATACTTGGTTCGCATTTGATCTTTCAAGTGTCTGTAATAAATACTTTTGGATAATTTGTACGCGTTTTTATCGATAAATAGAAAATGGACTATGGATCTATTTTTTTAACAACATTTAATGGAGCTAGTGTTTCTTAGCTGCTTGAAATATCAACCTCGATATCTCCATATGGCAACAAACAGCTTCATTCCAGGTCAAGATATATTGCTCCCTTACGTCGGTAGTTGTAATCCAATCTAAACACAGTCCTAAATAAACTCCATGTTACTTGCAATCAATAAGTATTCTGTTTTAGATTGATTTTCTATAAAACTTAATGAACTGTTGAGAATGGGCATAGGACTTAAAAACTCTTTTTTCTGTGTAATTCTGTTTTTTTTTGTTCTGTAGTACCAATTATATGCTCAAACTATCATTCCTTACGCATACGCTTGTAATAAATGGCAGAATAACACAGACGGGACAATACTAGGTAATTCTTTCCACAAAATAATCAAGCAAATGTGCGAAATCAAATCTGAAACGCTTATGTAACGTTGTCGAGGGAACCTTTTACTGCAGTGAGGGGTTTATTCAAGAGAGGAACGTAATCAAGATGGACGCTCCTTCGTAAAGCAAATACTAAAATTCAGAATTTGCCGTAGAGGCAACAGGCTTAATTAAGGGGGTCCATAGGGAGCTTATCTAAGAGGGAAAATGCAAGCAAATAAGACCCAAAGTGTACATCAATAATCTATCCATTTACCTTCATCGGTAAATCCAGCCCCGATGACGAGAAGTGCAAACAAATACCAAGGTCTGCAGAGCCTGTTTTGAGGAAAACGAAAGGAATGTAACACATGAATGAAATAAGTGAACGATAATAAGTTCCGCATTTTCGACTCTCTACAAGAAGATCTTAGGTGTCCATCATCCAATAAAATGTGAAAAAAATCCCTGTGGCACCTCAGTGAATTTCGAAACGCCCATATATTGGTGCAATAAATAAAAGATGGCACAATAGGTTTGCAGTGATACGATTCATACAGCCAGTTTTACGTCAAAAACGCAATGGCGCCTTGGATATACTGTGGTGTCACCCATGCCGAATTGTGTCACTGGTACATGAAGGTACAACACACACGCAAGGGTATAGTTTTAACGGTGAAGTAGATACATATAAAGCTACCAGTTGGGAAGAGGTTAGAAGGTATCACATCAAGGGTGTTTATGAGCATTCAAAATATTTTTTGGCTTAAATTACCACAGTCTAAAGCTAGTGTGGTGTGTTTTTGTGAGCTTTGAAATGACGGCGTATTGGAGAACATCATTAGCCTGTAAGAGGTTTGAACACGGAGGGGGGTAGGTCTACCGAGTACATTTGCTGATTTTAGTTTACACTCTGTGTTGACACTCTACGCTTACATTCTACGCTTACACATTCAGATTACACTTCACGTTCGCATTCTATATCTAGTAGATACGTATAAAGCTACCAGTTTGGAAGAGGTTAGAAGGTATCACATCAAGGGTGTTTACGAGCATTCAAGACATATTTCGATTTAAATTACCAGTGTGAAGCTAGTGTGGTGTGTTTGTGTGAGCTTTGAAATGAAGGCATAGTGGAGAGCATTATTAGCCTGTAAGAGGTTTGAACACGGAGGGGGGTAGGTCTACCGAGTATGCTTATTGATGATCGTAATGAAGAGTTTGGCCGCATTCTCCATTGCTCAGACATCATTCGGGAGCAATGAACATATGTTATTCCACTCATGCAAGGTGTTGTACATTTCATAGATACGTGCATGTAATAATACTGACTAACCAACAACGCATTGCAGTAAGTTCGACCCTTTCCCCCATTTAGTGCAAAGATGTAAAATTCAAATTCTGTTGTACGGGATTTGGCTTGCAATAAAACACAAAACGAGTGATAGAGAACTTGCAAACAGTACTTTTTAACTTAAAATTAAAATATGTAAATCCGGATTACTCAAAATACTTACAATTTATTTAAGATGTACGAAAACTGTTGATTTATGGTACTTTCAGACGCAGCTGGGGGGCACTGTATTACGACTAAGATCTAACTAAATTAGTTTTGTGTTATTTTCAACATGAACGCGATAGCAAAATGGGCTGTTCTATTCGAAAACGTGATTTGGGCCTTGCCAGATGGTCCTGCCCAGATCCATCAAAGTACTTGAGGCTGTCTGCATAAAACCGAAGTCTAGCATTATGATAATCTGTCAATCAGTGCAGTTTTGAAGTATAAACGCTTTGAAACCTAAATAGTAAAGTACAACAGCTGGGTGTCCATGCTAAGTTGAACTCAAGGAATCTGAAATGTTGCTGACATCAAAATCGTCAAACAACCGCAAACCCATTTTGTTTTTATCACACAGAATAAGCTCTGTTTGTTCAGGCAAGACAAACGTCCATATTAAGTATTGTTACAATACCTAATAGCATCAAATATTATCAGATTACATAAACATTACAAACTGCACACAAATAAAATGTTGTAAATAAATGTGTAGCCGACAGAAATTCCTAAAGTCATAATTCAAACTCCTGCCTCATGAAGATGTTAAGAATATATCCTGTTACTTCACTACGAAAATCAATTTCTGACCATTTCTATTAGGAGTAACGGATTGATTATCATGTAAAGGTCTTGCAGCTAAACAATTAAATAATTGATGATTACAACATGCAAGTTGGCGAGGTATAAGAAAGGGATGATAAAATTGTAAAAACGTATAAGCTGCTTGTTTGGTAAATCAAGCTTGGGCTGTTAAAACATTGAAATAGAAGAAGTCGACACTTCAGTTACTAACTTATACATTCTGTAACCCTCGGGGGAATATGGTTGCAATGACATTTTTCGCCATCTGTTTCTGGCTGGTGCGTGTACAATAATTGCATTCCAGAAAAGCCCTATCTATATAAAATATGCCTTTCTGAAGTCGATGATTTTCGTGAACTCATAATCTTTTCAATAAATCGGTTTACAACATTGTGAACGATAAACAACCGCTCAGGTGACTCAAGTTCCTTACTGCGGGACAGCCTCGAAGTGTTTGAAAGTGAACCCCTCCTAAGCATCTCCCGCCTGAAAGTGAGGTCAGACTTTGGACGCCATTTCAGTCCCCATTGCACAAAGCTTGTAAACAATGTTACGCAACATGACGGACTTTCCCGCGCTATTTTAACTAATGGGGGCCAGTACTCGTGACTACACTTTTTCGTAGTTGGTGTAACAATGGGAAGCTCGA
>JAAAKL020017286.1:0-10672 GCA_010016065.2 Carybdea cf. marsupialis auct. non (Linnaeus, 1758)
TCTTCTCATTGGGCCTTTTCGGTTAACCATTCAGCTTCACGGACACTGATTGGTCAAAACAACACCAACCTGACAGTTGGGTAAATAATTTCGTTGATTCCCTTTTCGGTCATTTTCTGACCGGAAAAAAGCTTTCAAGTACAAAATGAATTCGCTATTTCGTGCACTTTTATTATTCTGTACCATCAACAAACGTTTCTACTTGGTATAGTAACAGATCAAAGAGTGCAACAGGTTGGAATGGTAATCAAAATGTAACTTTGAAACCCAATTTACAATGCATTATAGATCAATAATCCCAGAATGTAAATGAAGATTTGTCAGAGCAACATTAAAGCAGTGATAAACGAGCTTGGCTAAGAAGTTCACGCTGTTCTTTTTTCGGAATAGTTAAACGGCAAGTCTTCACTAACGACTAGACAAATCGTTGAGCAGCACACGAGGCCAAAGCAGGTTTTGTACATCCGGAGGGTGACTGCCCTATCATGATTCCTTCTAAAGCTAAAACATTGCTTGACTTTCATTTCGACCGAACACCCGGATAACCTGCCCTCGTATTGTCTCCCTCCATCAACTGATTATGTATTTTATTTATTCGAAAGTTGAGATATAGTAACCGCTACCGTATATGGCGTCATTTTTTCTATCCACCAGATATCGGCCAGAAATGTAGACAACAGCTTCTGTACCATTCTGATTTTGAACCATTCATTGTTTGTGAAAAAAACAGGACCGTATCAAGCCAACCCGACGTTGTTCTTGATATCAAAAGCGGTACAGAAGGTAATGTGGATGCTAGTCTTCTAGTATGGCAACAAGGATCATAATCCAAAACATAATAATAGGAATTCAATCGTATTTCCTATGCTATAATTTCAATAAGAACATACATGTTCGTTCTTGTGAGAAATACAAAATTTTAGCTGTTTTCTCAAAATTGACATGTTTCCCTCCCTTATGGACTCAGTTGGTGGTTGTTGACTATCTGTGTGGGAAGACCGACTTCGTGTTTTTGTCTACTGGCTTAGGCATGGAATCCTTTGACCTATACAGCACTACTCTTGGGTATTATCGGAATCTGCAACCTTGTCTTACCAGGTTTGTTACCATGCTGACAGAGCGATAGGCACCACTGACCTTGTACGCCGACTTCATCTATCGCCACATTCGACGCCAGATCCTGACTTCTACCATTGTGCTTTTGAAGAAATGTTCCTTTAAGGCCGTGCGAAACAGTGTAAACCAGCGCCGGTATTGACCAGCTTTACTTTAATGTACAATTTTTGTAAGGTATCGTTATGGCTAAGGTTGAGAAGCGTCCCTATTACTTGGCGACATAACGCGCCCTGCATCATAAGGTGTCCATAGTGCCATATCTACAGTCAAAACACTCGAGATATCAAATCAGCATTGATAGGAGAATGCCGTCATGGCCACGTGGATACGTTCCTGAACCTCGTTCAAGAGGGTCAGGGTTCCATCCCAAGGAGGGCTGTCGTTGACGTCAGGAAGGGCATCCAGTCTTAAATTGCTCTATTCTCCACCAACGAGCCCAATGAACATGGGCGCGTCTCACCTAATGGAAAATGAGAAACAAGAAAATATACAGAGAGGGGTGGAATCAGGGAGCTAGGGAGATAAGAAACTGGTTTGTACTTTCTAAAACCTCGCGATTAGTGTTAGTGCAATAGCAAGATTTTCCTGATTTAGGTTTTTTTGTGATGATAGGCCTGCAAGGGTGAACTAATATCAGATCAGGAGTTAAAATAGATCAGTCAAAAAACTATCGGAATGAATTGTGAAACCAGCCGAAGTTGAAGGGTGTTTGTCTTCTTAACAGGTGCGTACATTTGGTTAGGCAACACTTTCAGATTTAATACTTGTACTATTTCAGTTTTCATTTTATCACATCTTTGTTCAGATCAGCAATTCTCAACCTTTCCCCATCTGCGTACCGTCTGAATGATAAATCTACACGATTGTACCTCGAACTCGGCCTTTCCTAAGGAAAATGGTTTTGATTATAAACAGACAATGGTACAGCCGCCAGGTTTACATTTGTCAGATTTTGAGACCTTCTCCCCCTTGTATTCTTCGTACTCTCTTCTTTTGCGTATGTACTTTCCATTTATCCCCTCCCATCTCCCCCTCGCGCTACCATCAAGCAGATAAAATTTGTTGCACAAAGCACTTCGCGCTGGACGAACGGGAGGCTACAACATCAAGGAAACCTTGGAATTTTACTTTTACTAACAGGATGATCCTGTACATGGCCTGTAACCTACATACCCCAATTTCTAGAGCTCATATCTCCCTGTCGATCCTATGGGTCCCCACAAATGTCGTCCGAAACATTTTCAACGTGATGTTTAAATTTGTAGTGAGGCACTACTTGGACTTCCGGCTGTCGTGCCGGCTGATATATTAGTTCACAGCAACTGGTAAATACTTTTCCCGCCCGCACTAAAACTAGTGCATCGACCCTGCATTGTCATTTCACTGATCTCCCCCACCCCCTTCTATGCCCCATTTCTGAGAAAACTATTTTCCCCACTCTCTGCAATAATTAACCACGTTACCCAATTCAACGTAGTTGGAGGAAACAACGCAAATAGGATTTTTAAAATCATATATCAAGGTGAAACGTTATGAGCTACAATTTCTTCTTGTATGGCAATTAATTACCCATCTATCACATTAATCCTTCCTTTAACTCGTTGTTAACTTGTGGATAATCTAATTTTTCAAATACCACCATACCTCATCGGCATTACTGAATGGTACACTCGGTTGTGAGTGATATGATCGAAGGATGGCTCTAGTGGTGCAAACGGGAAAGATCTGAGAGATCGGTACGCTCACATTAAAGGCTAGGGATTGCACTCGGCAGTGGGTCTGGGTTCCTCCCTCAGAGATTTCCTGCTTCAGATAATACAATTTTACCATCTAAAATCTAGACTTTTGTCAAAACGGGCAAATTTAAGCTGTCTTCCTGCCAAGCGCTAATGTCCCCTACCTTGAATACTAGTGGATAGTTCGGGCACCAGGTGGTGCTTAAAACGTAAAGAATAATTAAATTTAGAATGCCACCAAAGAAAATATAAGAGGTTATCCCAGTCTGAAGGCCAGATAAGATGACAGTTACTATTGGAAAAAGTTTACCCCCTCCCCCACCTTCCCAGGGGAACAGAAAAGTAATCATCCTACCAAATATTGCTCTAGAGATTAAACATTTTGCGAGCTTATTCCTCTCACACTTCTAGTGAACTATTCATGATGGTTAGGTGAGCTCCTAAGTTGGACTTTCAATTCGAAGGAACGAGGAAGCTGAAACTAGACCGTAGTAGTGCCGAATCAAGCAAGGGCGTGGCGTTAGGGGCGTGCAGTTCACTTTTTCTCTCTTTATTTGTGGAGCAATAGTTTTTCGTTCATTGTGTAATCATGTTTAATGTTTCTCCTACACTAAACGAACGTAGGAGAGGATGAAAGCTTCTGGCATTAGAATAGCTCAGGTGGAATGATCTGCTTGTGTACCCATTCTACTGACGTACATAGGTCCTTCGCCCCCACCCCTTTTCTTATCATTCTGGATCCATCAATAGTACTATAAGCCGGGTATGCAATTTTAATTTTAATATGGAAATGGAATAGTATTATTTCCTTTTCCATTTAAACTTGCTGAGGGTTTCGCGTGGCCAAGTCCCTTTTGGCTCTGACGCCGTAATTGGAATTGTTAAGAATATTGTCAATGTGGCAGGTAATATGCCATTTGAGAAGCCCTGGTTTGTACAACGTTTCTCCTTATTGCACAACTTCGTCACATATACATTTGACTGATCACTGTCTGGCAACGTACATGCAGCGCAGTCATCAGTCCAGTTTAGGCCTGAAGAAATCCTGCAATCAGACAAAACGTTGTCCTAACCGTGGTTCCGTGACTGGGATTTCACCCTCGGCTAATTATATATCATATATATTATATATGTGTGTGAATTTCTATTATATAGGATATTTAGCTAAATTCCAACATTTTGGACTCTGATTGAACTATCGAAAGTAGATTTCCCACGTAAGAATTTAGTGTCTTGAGATCTTTGCTAAAGTTGTTTGTTAGAAGATTGTATTAATGTAAAAAGTAAGAAATCTACTCAAAAACCTTTTCTGACTGCATTTCGGACAACTTTCTTGCATATGTTGCAACTCTCCCGCTTTGAATGGGAAGCTCCCATCATGAGCAGACAACCCCCTGTTTTCCCACTGCTCCGTTAAATATCCCGTTTTGAAATGATCTGACAGAAAATTGTCAAAATTTTAAAAATTTGTCAGATTTTTGTAAGAACAGTCCGTCTGCAGTATAGATATAAACATAAAACGCATTTTTGTGTTGAGCATAGAAATACCATAGTAATTCGCATCTACATTTGTTTCTTTCTACTTCATCCAGAATCAGCTCTGAGCAAAATAAATAAGGATACAATAGACTGTAATCCTGGATGCTTTTTGGTATTAGAATCCCCTTGCCCGAACATTTCAGGCGTCCTTTCTTATTAATTTGCTTTGAAGTGCAGAGTCATGAGTGTCGCCTTCTAATCACTGTATACATGTGTCTTTGGCTGTTTAGTGTATTGTGAGGGTATTCAGAAAGACTTCTGTGAACACGATTCATTATTCTTGTTACAATTTTGAAGAGCAATCACTCATGGAGAGTGCGTTTTCCAGGCTTTCCGAATTCCTAAAATTAAAAGTTTTCTTCCACTGGTAAATTTGCTGCCGCCTCCAGGATATACTGGGCTTAGTACACACACCCTATTTCTCCGACTCCAAAGTTAGAACGTACGCGCTTGTATTTTTAAAAAGTGTGCCTCCGTCTCCGAAGGCTAATGTCTGGAGTTGTTAAACAAGCTATTGAAAGTTACAGATATTTCTGATTGCACAGGGTGCTATTTATTGAGTATAAATCTTGTACTATCTTGTAATATACAGCTTACTAAGTATTCACAGTGCTTTCGACACATCTTACTCACTGTCGAATTCCGACGAGGAATATATGAAAGACGTCCTTGATGGAACTTAAATTATTGACTAGGTACTAAATTAAAGACTCCTATGTCCTTCGAATCATCGCCGTATGGCCTTTACTGCTTCAGTTTGTAATTACCTCATGAACATTTAAGTTTTGTAGCTAATGAAGCAAACTCGTGTCCTAATCCAAACTTAGACGCCTGCATGCATCGCCATAGTTTGTTTATTTGCTAAACCAAGAATAGATTTGGGACTGTATGGTGTGCAGATGCTTGATACATGTAGCTGAGCTGGGATTAAGAAGCGTGCAGCCAAGTGAATAAAGACTAACATGCTTGGCGAAACAAATTCAGACCTACCAGCAGCCCCACTGCGCATGTTCATTGACTGCGCGTTGGATAGCATTGATCTGTTCTTGGGATCCCAGTGAGTGAACTGATGTTGTTTACCCATTGGACTCTACTGGATGACGCCATTGCGTCAAAATGAACCTCGTTAGAGAGTCAATTGCATTACCAGTTTCTAATGCTTAGGAACGAAGTGCAAAACTGAAAATTTCCAACACTTTTACTTCTTTATTTAGAGGATATATTGGTTGTTAACAAACAAAACGTTCGTCGATAAGGAATGTAAACACACGTTTGACTCGTGAAAAAACAGCAAGACGTTATGATTGGGGGAATGAAGACGGTTAGTATCTTTCTAACCATTTTCGCAATTGTGAAATCAAAGCCAGTAAAGGACAGTAAGTACACCTTGTGATCTTTTCTTATAACTATAACAAATCTTCATTCTTAACAAGTGTTTGATATCAAAGTTGCCAAAAATCTGTAATGCAATATATATATATGTATATTTCCGTAGAGTATGAATTTGATTTTTAGATATTCCAGTCCTCCTTACGTTACTGTTGAAGAAATTTCCTGGTCGCCAATGATTACGTAAGCTGTTACCAGATAATATCAGATTTAACAGATCAAGGGTCTTGTGTCCGTATACAGTTTTTCTCTTTCAGACCGTATTCTGTTTGCCGGATTGCTTGTCTGTATCGTTTTCAGCAATCTATTTATTGTTAGATAACTATTAAATTGATTTTAAATTGCATTTGATGCATCACGCCCCCTTTAACACTAGTTATAGTATTATTATCATACAACATCTTGGAACGTTGGTTCTCTAGCGTTAGTCTTCTAGGGAAAGAGATACAGTAGACAATGACAGCTCCAAGACTTGTAACTATAGTGGCAAGCTAAAGCGAAGACATTAAGCACGCCGTGGGCTAGAGTGGAAGGGTCACGTGAGACCATTTTGTACAACAGAAAACAACGATGAAAAAGAACGAACCTAGACAGGAAGTAGAGAATGTAAAAGGAGTAATTTGGTGGTAACGACAATGATGATAACTATGAGGATGATAATTGTTTGTTAATTAGTCCTATAATTACTCACTATATTTAACTAGTATATCTGCATATTGTTTCATCTCTTTAAATCAATGCTTCCCACAATATTCTCTGCTTTGAAGTCCTTTTCTAGTTTTTTCATCGTCTGTAGAAACCCTCCGGTAGATTTTACCCAAACTCTACTGTGTTACAGTGTGTTAGATCACAACTTCACGAACCCCTAACTTTTCATATGGGTTCCCCGGCCCCATGGGAGCTACTGATCCCAGGTGCAGAGCTACTGCTCTAAACCGAAACAATGATACAAAATGGAACGAGTTCTGATGCTATATGGATTTTTGGCAAACTTTCATAAGTTCTGTGATAGGAAGTATTTCAAAGTGGGTCGGATCATTATCCCAACTGTGAGACAGACTGTCCATATGATTTTAATTTTTAAAGTTGCAGACATTTGCGTGATGACAGAGAAATATTATTATGAGCAATAAGTCTATATAATTATTTTATATTTATTATTTTAATGTTGATATTTGGTCTTATTTCTAATCATTATAGGACTTGATATGTCTAATGTGAGGAATATGTAGTACGAATGTGTCTACTTGAATGCTAGTCAGTTGGATGTATCCACATGCGTAATCAAAATAGTTTTAGATTTTTATTTTCAAATCCATGCATAGTTTAACTCTATATATTTAGTTTATATATTTATAAGAGCAGAGATGAAAACAATCATATTCACATTTCTCCATTCGTTTGTTTGTCTCAGCATATTGCTCTGCATTCTTATATTGATCTCTTGAATACTTCTATTGTTATATGTTTACAAATATAATCGTATAAAGTTACATATATACATCAGCTAACTTTTCATCTTCCCAATGCAGGCAACTGCCGAGACATTTTGCGTCGTAGGCTCCGAGTTTTTATTTTCCCTGGGAGGCTCAAACATGAAAATTTTAAAAAACCAGTGACCCCCATCCTTTTCTGAATTATCGACCCTCAGCTATCAAATAGTTCCACCATCGCTCTCTTTCTATAACTATAGAGATAATAAACCAAATTATCAACTATTGTCATAGTTCAAACAGCACGTCATGGTAGTAGTTTTAGGTGTATTTTTAATTACAATTTTTAAACGTTAAAGTTCAGTTTCTCGTTCTCAATGTGATGGTTGGATAGCACTCATAACAATTGATGAAAATGACATACCTGTTTAATACTGTGTAACTAGTTGAAAACAATGAGAGCAGCTTACCTAAAACAAAATGACGTTTTAAGAGGGTGCTGAGCAACCACATAGCATTATTCAGGGGGCTCGAGTCCCCAATCCCCCACGTGGTGGGCGTCTATGTTTTGCATACTTATAATTCTATTTTTTCCCTTGAGATTTAGTGCTAAGTGCATTCAGATAACTTTGAGAATATGAAATCTTTCGGTTGTGGTCGGATGATTAAAAACATGAAAAACAAGCAGCTGTTTTTCTTCTCTCTGTTTATATAATTTATTTCCATTCATCTCAAATTCGCATTAAGAACTCTGGTGTCTAAAGCTATATACACTTAATATATGTCTTTGCAAGTTCAACGATATCTCAGTAATATCAGTGCTATGGTGATTAATAGTACTTTTAAAGTTTGGCACGAAAGCTTGCCTTGACAACTATTTAGAGCAGTGGTCGAGTCGGCGTTTTTGACGAGAGAGGTCCCGGATGCGGTCCCCACCAGGGCTGTATGCATACATATTTATTGAAAGAAAACATATCCCATGCTTGATAGTTCTGCCTGGGTATTCATATATATAATAATATATATATATATATATATATATATTTATGATGATGATGATAATAAGAACTCATTCAATTATGGTTTTTATAAACAAACACTACGATATTGACGCTTTGAAATAATTCTAGGCCTAAAAGTCTTTTTGATGGATGAAAATTTTTGATGGATGAAAATAATATCAACTAGAAATATTGTGCCAATGATAAAACAATATGCTTGACAAGTACATCTCAAGTCTCTATTCTGCTGGGAAGGGGGTCCACTCAGAGTCCCGCTAGTAAACGTTTTTTGTTGTTTCCAGCCCATGGAAGTCTAAGGTTTGAAACTTTGTTGCGTTTGCTTTTAATATGCCTACCACCAGAAAGTTGTAATAGAGACAACCAAAGACTCTTTATTTGCCAATTTTTTGCTCGACTTTCTTGAGACAATGCAGTAACTTTTAGTCTTGAGACTCAAAAAGTGCAACTTCGGCTGATTTTGCATAAGACGTTGGCGAAGAGACGCATGATCATTCTGGCAACACTACTGTAACTTGACCTGTTAGTCTTTATATAATTCTGCTGCAACGTTGTCGGCCGCTCCAGCATATTCCATATTTGTAATGATGATTTCATTAGCATTCCGTCGTGAACATCGAGTAGAAACAAATATTTCTAACAGATTACTGTACACTAGTTCTATGATAAATACTCATCGGAGGAGTTAAAATAGATTCTGCATACCAGTACTTGGTTTATCCATAAAGTGAAGTATATTGAGATAAATTTCCGCCATTTTAAGCTGGTATACGCAATTCTATTTGGTATCAAAAGTTAATGCAAGCCAAATCCACCCAGTGATTCGCGAAATCGGATCGAGTTTTGCTATTCTTCGTGCTACTACGGAGTATGATGTGATTTGGTGTTAAAGATAGACTGTAAATCAATAGCAACGAAGATCAACTTGCTTTGGACCTATTGTATACGTATGCATTGACTGGTGGTGGCATCATAGAAGGGCTTGATGGGACAGTGAACCCCCATATTCTATCTAGCGTCATAGCTTAGACTTTTCTAACAAAGAACTACTGAAGATGTTGGTTTGTCCTACCAGTATAACTTTAACATTTTCTGCAACATTCTGATCATTCCGTAGAATTTTACTTTAAAACAAAGACATAATATCAAAACGATGGGACTGCCTTCAAACTGCTGCACATTCTGAACGTCTGCTTTACCTTGTTCGGCAGTCTATCATTCAGCGGGGACCCTGAGTAGCAATGTACCAGGTATTGAAACTAGTCTACATAAAGAGTGAAACCACAAAACAGGCTAACGTATGAAATAAAGGGTAGTTGGGGGATATAAAGGACTCCCATCAATTTCACCTCAGTTTTAATCACGTGCGTGGAGATTAATTTCTCTAACGACCACTTACCATTTGCTGCGAATCTGCAGCAGTCTAATCAAAGACCCCTGGTTCCATGACCGTCAAATGTAAGGTCTGAGTTACACTAGATAGCTCTAAGTACGAGATATCCCAGCCTCTTTGATATCATATCTTCTCCGCTAGAATGCGTTCCTACGACACCAAAAAGACACTAGAGCCGGACCCCGCACGGAGCCAAGCTATTGAAAAACTATAATTCTTCAATCATGAGATCTTACTCCTATACAAACCAACATTGTTGGAATCAACCTCCAGGCAGTAGAACAGCTCAAAGAGAATGATTTGTTTGTGTGATTCTGCACTGCAGTACATAGGGACGTGAACATAACATACCTAGAGTTTTCAGTGTTGGCAATCCAGCGTCGTGTATTGTATCCAAGGGATTCCTTGTCTCTTCCTTACAGTCCTACTATTTTGTCTGAGATTACACTTTTTGTAGTTTTAATCACGCTTTTTGTACTAGAATGAATAACTTTGTAATGCGTTTATAACAAAACTAAACGTTTGTGCCCAATTTTGGTTTTGTTCGTTGTTTTTGTTCTCAATTTGTCAGTCGTGCCCTTTATTATATCTTTTTGGATAAAAAACAGGCTAATTGGCATACTGTTTCGTTGTTAAAAAGATGTAAACCTCAAGTAACTTATGAAACATTTATTACAAAAAAAAGGAGTGAAGTACTGTTACTGAAAGAATCAATACGATCTGACCAATTCCAACGACCATGACACGTAAGGTAACTGCGTATATTTGTTTTCCTGGGATAACCATTGCTTGTCGGTATATTGATTGTCACATATTGTAGTGTTCCTTACCGATAATCCACTGACTTCCTTGACAGCCGCAACATCAATGTTCAGCATGAAAGCAGACACTGTGGGATATCTCTAATACCTTGCCTCTGATTAGTAGATGGAAAGGACTCCCCAAGGGGAGGTTTTACATCTATGCCAATTGTAACCATTTATTAGTCAATCGAGATTAAGATACAATATAAACAATTAGAATCAAATAGAGATACATGTTGGTATA
>JAAAKL020017287.1:0-10671 GCA_010016065.2 Carybdea cf. marsupialis auct. non (Linnaeus, 1758)
AGTCATACACCCACCCTCCGCTTTGGGCTCACGTATAGTATATTTATGATTTATCAAAATACAAGGATCTTCTAGTGCTGCTTTTCCCAAGAAATTTGCCATAGGTTAAAAGACTCAAAATGTCAAGCCTTCCAAATTTTCTACTATTTCCGGTTGTAGAATCATTATCGATGATGTACAAATTTGATTTATTGTTTATTGAAGAATTAAAGTTTTTGGTTATTTCAAACACTTTATGTATTGAAGAATGCATTTTAAGGAAATTGCAGAATATAATGCTTAAGCATTGGATATGGAACTATTTATTCCCATCTTAGCGCTTAATTTATTACCCTCCGCCCTTCTAAAATTTTATGTCTGGACTCAGTTATCCTTCTTATTCGGCTCATCAATACACTTGGACTGGAAAAGTAAGGGCTCTGACAGTGCACAATTTATATCCCAACCCATTGATTTGTATAACACGTAAAATAATAATGAAACAAAACATTGGAATCTATTAAACCATTTCGTTAGGAAAAAAATGAAATCTAACGATGAGAAAAGGCCCGGAAAATGGTTCTCGGAATCGTCAAGGGGCCAAATTGATATAATAACGGGCAACAGTGATGATATAGTATGGCAGAATATGCTTCCACGGTAATGAAAGTAGGATAATTTTAATAGTTAGCATTTAACTTACCGATGCAACCACAGCGACCTGCCATCCATTTTTGTGCCGCCACGATTTGTACAGTTGTAAGCTGAGCAAGTTTGAGGCATATCGTTCTGACGTAGAGAAGAATTTATCTTTGGAAGAAAGGACTATTTTCGACATAAAACGACTTCATATACCAGCAGGTAGACATGAATAACTTTCAATTTATTTTCCAGCGCATTTTCCTGCCCTTTGTGGCAGGCATCATGGATATGATTATACATGACGTCATAGATCCATCAATCTCGTTTCCATAAATCAATGATCGTACCTGTGTTTGGGCAGCCGAGCCTTGTCATAGATGTGTTACGCTGAACATGCGTTAAGAGCACGTGAAAGGTACTGTGACTGTGGTCTACTCATCCACTCAAGATTAATGAGTAGGTTGCCCAGCTGATCGAACAGTTGAGTTCTCATAGTTTGGTATTAAAGGCAGTACCTATCATGGGAGAAGTGGCCACTAGTTATCACGTTGACAACACAGCAACATGTAAAACAATTCAACACAGAACTGAAAAAGGATATGTCGCCACTGCAGCTACAGTCCAGTGGAAAAAGGAATTTTCGAAGTATTGAATTCCCTGCGAATAAACGGAGTATAGATAATACACGCGCACCAGTAATAAATACTGTATGTTTATTATATCTTCAAACATGTATTTATATCATATTATGCATTCAGTTTAAAACTTAATTAAAAATTGTCCACTACCGCAGTAGAATGTAAATACTTCTAGAGCATGTATGCACTTAATTACAGTCAGTAAAGTTATTTTCTAACAAACAAGGATTCAGACAGTAAAACATATCACATGAAAGTTGCAACCAGCTACATTTTACTTAGAATCCCAATGGCTTTGATAACTTGGGCGCACCGTCATTCTCTCCAGGCTGCACCTACGTTCTTCGCTATAAAACCAAATATATCTGCGGTTTCCTCAATCTGGAAAGAAAATAAATAAAAAATCAGTCTCTTTCCTAGCCCTTTCTTTACGGCGAGTTCTGTAATAAAAGAGGATATTTAGAGGATAATACTAGACTTTTACGATGTACATCGGTCCTTTAACAGGAATAGCAGGTCTTTCCTACAGTTTTCTGTGATAGGTGCATGGGCCACTTCCCCGGCATCATGTCCCTTTAACATTCCCATTCACTTTATTTAAAATTCAATAAAAAATCCTTTCCATTGCTACCGCAGCCCTTGTTTTACATACAGGCAAAATAATAAAATTGTTCCAAAAATGGAGAAAATTAAGGGTTGGAGCTGTTAACTCACAATCATACTGTTTTATTAACATTGTCCTTAATTTAAATTATCGTGAAACAGCGGAAGTTCACACTGAAAGCTTATCATAATTCTCATCGAAACATGAGAATAGAACTTGCATAGACCGTACTCCATTTCCTGACAACATTTGAAAGGAACCATTGAAAAAAACTCCACCAAAACGAAAATTTCCAAGCGTGATTTATCTATGGTTTTTTTACCAGGGACCCCAGATCAGTTAAGGACGAAAAATTGGATGGAATACCCACAAAATGCTTTGCGAGATCAAGAGCGGCTCCTTTGGGAGATATTTACATCAACTCCAACAAACCTCGAAAACCATTCAGTTAACCCATTTATCTTTGGCTGGACATGTAGTTTAGAATTATGAATTGACAGGCAAACTGGTAAGCTAAAGGCACAGGAGAAGTTCGTTGTGTTCGTTTATTCCTATAATAAGCTGTTGAGGATGAAATAATAAGGGAGGGCCATGACCCTCAAGGAGCAAAGGCTTCTTGCGATCAAACTTTGTCGTTGTTTTATCTGCACCATAAGGCAAATCATGACTCAAAATAGAAGTCTCTTTAAGTTACTTCGAGATTCTGGTGAAGAAAAACGGTGCTAAAACATCTGACTCTTGGCAGGAAGAGAGTACTTAAACTGAGAACTTTTCAGCTGATAAAAATTTTATATCGTACTTTATCTTTGCCAATGTTATCCATTTGATTCATCTACACTTCAACTTCAGGGAACGCCGCCTGCATTTACAACATTCCCCCCAGAACAATACCTTTTCCGTGGTTGTATAAACCTCGGAAATTGCGAAGGCATTCGGCAGTGTCGTCGTAACTGCCGTGGACAAGGGCAATAGCGACGGGAAAAATTGTCAAGGAAGTTCTCACAAGGTTCTGAAAAAAAATTCGTTCACCTTCAAGTCTGGTGCGACAGTCTGACCATAAATCGTTCATTGATGCAGCAAAAGTCCATGTGCGAATGAGCCGGAAATACATCAATATGAAAAAAGTGTCGGCAAACGTTTACATCGGTCAAAAAAGTTTAGTTTCTGAGTCCAAATTTCGTCAATTTCGGCCAACGAGGTTTTTGCCGATAAGGTATCCTTGTCGGTGTGTGATGGGATGAAGATCTCAGCAATTTTTAACACAGTGTTAACTATGAAGCCACACGCAACATAATATCTATGATATCATTGTAGTCGACTTCATCAATATTTTGTGAGCACACAAAACGTATTATTTCTGCGTGGTCTATGTTTCACCAAGTTTAGCCTTTCCTGAGGTGTTCATAATATGGTTATAGTACGCTTCAGGTGAACGTCAATGACGGAAGGGTACCCGTTGTAGGGTTCCGAGAATGCTGCGATCCCCGACCTTAAAAAACAAGCAATAGAAAACTTGATCAGGAATTCTATTTTTCAGTGCCAAGAACCATCTCTTGAATTTAAAAAAATTGCCTTCGTGTGCCGTCGCATCTGGATCCTGCGACGGCAATTTATCGCCGCCGAAGGTGACGATGGATTCCGAGGGTTGTTGTATAAAACATTAACCAAAATGGTCCTTCGAGCACCCAATACATGCTTTTTAGAAAAAGCCACGAGAATTAAATAAACTCGATAAGACATAAGAACCGCCTTAAATTGTAGTTTTAGCAGGCGGTGGCCGCCACAAGACATTTCCTTTATTTGCATAATCTGTATTCAAGACTATTAGATCCGCATCTAGTAGGAATGCGTTGATATGATACAAGTCCTCAAACTGAGAATGAAGTTAGCTCTGAAGTGACATATCTTTCCGCAGATAGTAACCCCAAACAGTTTGATGCTAGAATTCTGGCACCACTTTATGAATCTTCGACCAACAAGACTGATCTGCACAGTAAGAAGTCTCCTTAAATTCGACATAACAGGGCCCTTCTGAAGAAAAGTATCGTCCGTTTTTGAGCCGGATCAACTGTTTTGGAAATTGAAACCCGGCGAGGTAAAAGAATAAATCTAGATGCCCGCAATCTGAATAAAAATGGTCAAGTAATGCCTTCGAAGGTTTCCCTCTGGATTACCTAACATTTCCCAAGCAAACTGAACTTCAATTTAATTCAGCAAGTACCATTAACAGACAATTAGGTATTCTTGACGTCAAGTTTCCAAATGCGTTCCTGTCTACCAGTTCAAAAAAGGCAAGTTAACTTTCATTTCTTTGTTCAATACGTTTAAACATTGACAGCATCGGTTTACTTTTAAGCTATGAATGAATGTCATCTTCACAAGGGATTAATCTCCCATTTTTAATGAGCTTGGTTCTGACGAATCACATGTGTCTTAATTCACTAAGAGGAATGAAAAGGTAATAAAAAGTCAATGAGGTCAAGTCAGCCTGCAAGCCAGCTAGTCAGTCAACCAGGAAGGGAGGCAGGCAGGCAGGCAGGCAGGCAGGCAGGCAGACAGGCAAGTAGGTAGGTCTATTTCATATGAACTACTTGGCCTCGCGCAACCGTAGAAATTGAAACTACTTCGAAAACGATGACCACTGTGATTGCACAGTAATAAATGCAATTTCCTAACTACGCTTCGACTTACCCTTCTACAACAACTAATGTAACCAGTGGCTATCGGAATTCCCAATTTAACACCTAAATCTTTATGAACGGAAATTAGACTGAAGCTAAGCCTCTTTAATACAAATGAATCTACTTAGTGTATTAAGATACGAATTTTGAGACAAAAATGACGCAATACAATCTAATAGCGAGCAAATCATCGACGTCCATCGAAAAGTTTAAAATCACTACGAATTCTCACTTCAAAAATGAATAACTATGTACTTTTATGTCGTGCAAGCGAATTTTCGACAGTAAAATCAAATATAATACCTGCTTTGCGGTTGGTTTCCCTGCTCCGTGCCCCGATTTGGTGTCAATGCGAATCAAAAGAGGGTTTTTCTAGAAAAGAATGAAACGGATGCACAAATTAAAGAGAGGAGTTTGCTGTTGTTGTTGTTGTTGTTATTGGTAACTCTGGTAACTTCTTCGTGCTTGGAAGCCTTCACTCTTATTCCTTTAATAGGCTTCTGCAAAGCTACGACTGGCCTTGGGTGCGTGAAAGCTTTGGTTATCAAGGAAGCTTTGCTATGCTGCGAAAGTGTTTGAAAAGATATATCTCATTGTGATAATGCTCAGAAGCTCTATTTCACCAAGCTCTATCTTTTTTCTTTTTAGCTCCGTTAGAGCTCGGAAACGTGTGTTCGTTAGCATGGGTGACTGTCAGGGCGAAAATGCACAAGTTGATTTATCATTTTCTACTATATCTTGGATTGTTAAGAAACTTATTTTGAGATTAAATTTTTTTAAAAGTGCAAAATGACCCCCTCCCCTACGATTACAGACAGAACAGTATCGGGCTATACTGATAATCAACTTCTTTCACTTCACTTCGGCCGAGTTTTCACTCGCTTTTCGCACGTCTTCTCAAACTCTCTCTGATAATCAAGATGTTTCTCAAAAAGTCTTTCCTGGGTTTTCACTTCTTTTTTTGACGCATCTTCATCTGGAGTATCAGATATTCCATGTTTCTGATCGTATAATATCCCAAATCATACGATCGAAGTTAATTCGAAGCCACCTGTTCCCTTGTGAAATCAATAGTTTTTGTAAGCTGTTATTTTGGTTTGGCTTATTAGTTATAAACTACATTCAAGCCCATCTTATGCCAAAGACGGCCAATATGTATTAAAATCGCGAGTATCGTATTTAGACAGTCCATATTCTGCTATAATACGTTCACACAGCAACGGGTCATATGAACGCACACTAGCCTTTCAAATTTAATAATGTCTGCCAATAACCGTTTAAAACGGACAAATGCAACAGTATTTCTCTTCTCAATTAAGGTACAGTTGATTGTTTCATATTATTTCCAACACAATCGTCCCTGCGTTATAAATTAGTAAGACGTAGGTTACTGATTAATCACGCAGATAAGGTTTCAAAATGTATAATAGAAAAATATTATCGCAAGCTGATATTTACACGAAAGATGATCACACGCTAATTTGCGGTTGAAAAGATGTTTAATGCTAATGAAAACTGGGTATTTTCCCACAGCTGCCTCTAGCATAATGTCCAACATTATAAATACTCTTGATTGCAATCAACTCGCTTACTATCAGTAAATGTAATTCTCTCTCAGAATTGAAATAAACAAAATGACAAAAGCTCCATAACGACGTCAGGAAATTTCGAAACTGGCACAAAAGTTGAAGTTACTCTGGAAGACATTTTCTTGGCTACCCAAAAGTATATAACGTGCAATTAAGTGTCGCGGTCTAGCAGTGATTGAAGACAGGCCCCGGACTGGAAAAACACAGGCATTGACAATTGAAAACTCGCCCTCATACTTAAGTTCTTTGTGATCCTAAGCCTCCTTTATGCCTCCGCGGTCATTTAGAGAAGCCACAATGATTCAATGTTCATGAGGCAAATGCCTTATATACTCGCCCTCGAAGCTATCCCCAGTCGTTCATCAAGAGCCTATTTTATAGGCGCTCGGTATTGAGAAGGCCAATGTTCATACTATTCATTCATTATCAGCTATTTGTGCCACTGCAGGCAGACAGCCTCTACAAGTCTCTCCATGTTCCACGGTCTTGAGCTCTTCTCATCCAAGTGATGCCAGCCTTCTCTTCAATAGTTTCTTTCCATCTCTTCTTTGGTCTTCCTTTTGGCCGCTTTCCATCTCTTGGAATCCATTCAGTGCTTTTCTTTGCCCATCTATTGTTCTCCATCCTAGCAACATGTCCTGCCCACTTTCCTTTCATTTGATTCACTTTCTGCAAGATATCTATCACTCCTGTTCTCTCTCTGATGGCTTCATTCCGGATTTTGTCTCTTCTAGTGACGTTGAGCATGGATCGTTCCATACTACGTTGGGCTACTGGTAGTTTATTTCCTTGGTGCTTTGTCAGTGTCCATGTCTCTGCACCATATGTCATGGCTGGTAAGATACTATACACCTCAAAAAACTATACTACTTAATTACACTTCAATATTAAAGCAGGAATGCAATGAAGGTCATCAATAGCATCAAACTTCCTTCTCGTTAAAGATCGCACCAACCAAGTACAACAGAACATTACATATAGGCCATGTACGATAGCTATCAGGCTAGAAATCCAATTAGAAATTGCCATTTTATATTTAACAACATGAGGATAGCGAACTGCGTAACTTATTGAAATGAAAAATACGCACTCATCACTCCTACATGTCAATTTTTGACTCCAGGCCCCTAGACGTAGCAATAGCACTCATCACTCCTACATGTCAATTTTTGAGTCCAGGCCCCTAGACGTAGCAATAGCACACTTCACCATTACAAATAAGTGTTCATGGTTGAAAGGGAAATAAAAGACATCGCATACTCTTCTTCAGAACCACATATCACCGTTAAAGAAATCTATAAACGAATCCGCTACAGCGTCCGTGATCACCGACATGACTATTCCAACTGGGTGTGTTTGCAATGCCATAGAAACGTATACAACTTTGCTAATATTTCTGCTTAAGTGACGTTGAAATCGCAGTGGTTATTCATTTGCGACGAAAAGTTTGTCAGACGGAACTGTCCTTACGACCATATATTTGTACCCGCAAACACTGTTGATTACGCTTTTTATCTCATGTTTGGCTAGAAAATCATACTGCATGACGCTTTTTCAAGAAAACATATAAACTTGTCATGGTAACATGATCCAAATAATCCGAAGTTTTCCACTTTCACGTAGAATTCACAAAAGTCAAGGGATACGGAGTCAGTAGCAACCAATAACTCAATCTTTTTATTTTTCAGCAGTTTCGACACGGCGAGTAGGAACAACTTACAAGGGAGAAAAACCATTATGGCAAAAAATCATAAACTAACGAGAGCATTTAATTTAACAAGTTTAAATTGAAAATGATTTCAAATCCTCTCTTCTTAAAACCATTTTGCAACTTTCAATGGGCTGTTCGGGACATGATGGACCGGATGGCAGTCCTTCCATGGTCAAGTCGCGTCGCGCAAAGAGGCAGGTCTCCGAAATTGAGAAGAGTGGAATGTCGATGTACACCGTTGGAATATTGTAGGCTGATGTGGAAAGTGAATCATGTTGTCAAAGAGTCACTATAGTTCACTTGGTAATCAGTAAGCCTCTATCAAATTTTATGGAGCCTGCATGGTCTTATCCCTCAACTGCATGCCAGAGCAGAATCGATCGAGAAAAAACACGAGCCCAATGCGTCTTTAAAACACCACATCCCATTTGGAATAGCATTTGATAAAAATAATGAATAAATAGTAACATCAAGAATTTATGTGTGGTATTAAGTAGAAATGACATGGGAAAATTTAATAACCTCACATCGTAGCCTTCCTAACAGCTTGATTAGGTATTTAAAAATTGCTCATTATGTTAGTTGGTAATTAATGACGTACCTGATGTTGGCACCGGCCAACCTCAAATTGCACCTCGGAGATGTACTTGAAAGAGTGTAGCGGAACAACACGATCATCATGGTCAGCGGTAAGCAAGAGTATAGCTGGGTATTGGTTGTTATCCTTAGGCTTTGCAATATTATGTAGCGGAGAATACCTAAGAAAAAGGAATTGGCGTGAATTGTATCGAAGTATAAAAAACTAGACGCTATATACATACACGATAAAATAAAGATATTGGGAAAACTGCGAATATTTTTTTAATGAATATGAACTTATTATCCTAGTGTCTATTCCGGATACTGTTAAAAACTCGGGTTTCACTAAATCTTGGGTTGATATTCTTAGCAAAACACATATATAGTCGAGCACGGGCGATTGTAGGCGCGAGCGCAGAGGCACATGCGAATACGAGTGAAAAGGTATGGTGAGTGGTATCCTATCACATATCAGAATTATGAGATGCCTCACTACACAGTAAAGCTTACATAAATTCTTGTCACTGTCATCTGCAGACATCTTCCAACTTCCAAATGAAATTTTGCTAACTTAACGTATCAGATTGCTATTACAGCCTGAGAATATATATCGCTGATTCCACTTGTTACCCATCATGAGAAACAAAATGCTTCAGATCTTCGACCATTTTAACGGCATTCGCTAACACATTGTTGGAGGGCTAGAACGCTGCTCCGCTAAACGTCTTTACATCGTCTTTAAAGGCAGTAGAAAGCCATCGTTTGATGAACATACTTAAGTATTAATCGCTCCTGAAAACAATTCTTAATTCTTTATGAATAAAAATTTGTATTCATTGATGTATAATATAGAATTGGAAGAGTGATGCAGAAAAATTACATCCCTGAATCACTCAACTACATAAGGTATATCTTTACATTAAGTAACGGGTATCTTACTTATACAACCACTGAAAATCCTCCTTGTTATCAGAAGATCCATAATCTGTCGTCCTAGCAGAGAAACAATGTTGCACTGACTTCAAAGAATATCATGCAAATACATGAGTACTAAGCTTCCTTTGGTTACATAGTGAAAAAGGTCTATTAATGACTTATTCATTCCATACCTTTGCAAATGTAACAGGAAATAATGTATTCTAAGAACAATATGGCCCAGAAATTTTCATTAAAGCAGGGGTTCCAGAAAATTCCGCTACTAGTAATAATAATAAAATTCTTATGACAGAGAATTACCATCGATTTAAAATTCAAGGAATACCTTACCTTTAACACAATCCAAGAAGAAAGGCCAAAAATTTCTGTTGTTGCGGTCACCACTCTCATCTCCTTTTATTGTGTATAGTACATGACAAAACGAAACCTATCTTGGCAAATTATGCACACAAATACTCTCAATATTTATAATTAAAATCACCAATTTAAATGAAAAGTTATTGAAATAAATAGTGTTCTGAATAAATGATTTAATTTCTAAAGCATATGATTTAAATTAAGGAAGATCTGAACGCTAGTAAACAACATATATCCTTAAAGACTCGTTCCGACTACGAGTAACAACAATCTAAACCAGCAGAAGGTATTCAGGAAACACTATTTGGTTTCCTTGGACTACAACATTTTACAAGTGGATTCGAACAAGATTTTGATAGGCAATATTCAAATTAAAGAACGAATCTCGAAACATTCTTAAAGATATCGCTCTTAAATTTGCACACAGGCTATCTATTCTAACAGTAAGAGAATGGTAAATATGTCAGATGTTCTCTATCAACATACCATGCATGGCCAATGGTGAATTTTTGGAACCGTAACATATCCATTACCCTGAAAGGAGGAGAAATACCAAATACAACAGTTAAAAGAAAATAACTACAATATCATATTAAAAACATACCATACTTCATTTCTCGGCATCTACATGTTTTACGCATACAACTTGTTCACCGTTATTCCTGTAAATAGAATCTGAAAACCACACGCACTCTATTGCATTTGTTCGAGTCCCTACAAATCTAACGGATTGTTGAATCTTCTATACTGTCTGAATGGGCTTCGTTTATTGCTATGTATTGTAACATTGAAAACTCTTGCCAAATACTCTTCTATACATTATTAATATATATATATATATATATTATCAATATATATATATTATTAATATATATATAATTAATAAATATATATATATCATTAATATATATATTATCAATAATATATTATATATATTATTAATATATAGATATTA
>JAAAKL020017288.1:0-10671 GCA_010016065.2 Carybdea cf. marsupialis auct. non (Linnaeus, 1758)
AAACCCTCTTTTACAGGCTTATTTACTAGGTTCAACAGTTTTCTTCTTATTGAGCATAAGAGAAGTTTAATTTTCACAGTCATCATCGGGGGGGGTGGGGGGTGAGGTCGAGAGTAAGCGCACGTACGTCGTGGGGGGTCCTGGCAAATGTACGAAAGCGTACAAGGGGGGGAGAGGGAGTTAAAAAATCGTCAAATTTGAGCGTACGTACTTTCTGAATGACCCCAAAGCATATTCTGACACTCAACTGAGCGACATTTGCCGCTTCATCCCCTTGAATGCCCAAAAAGAAACCCTCTGCAATACCTTTGTTGATTGTGTCTTCTATTATCAAGATATTAAAAGTCACAAGAAACACTAATCAAAAACCGTGTGTACTCCCCCTTCCCTCACTGTTTCTATGTTCCTGTGCAGACGACGTCCAAAAAACAAAACACTCACGTAAATACTCTATAATGTTGCCTGTTTCAAGTGTTTTGGTATTCATCATGCCCTCTAAATCCAAACTTCTGCTTACTCAAATACAGTAGAGCTTCTGTGAACGTCCTTAGCATTCGACGGTTCCTCGTTATTTGTTAGAATTGTCCAATTTCCTGTCTTCTTGCCACATACATCATATAGTCTAAATGCTCCGACACTCGGAAACATCACCAAAGGTCTTCCATGATTTGTACGTTTAAAGGTGACTACAAGATCGTTCATGAATTTGGAAGTCATACATAAAATTGTTCATGTTCTTGTAACCAATCTCTGTCCGTGTGCGGGATGTCATTGTTTTTAACAACAAATAAGATCATTGAAGCTTTGAAACGTCCAAGACCTTGTCCTAAGTTGAAATTTGGCGCTTGTAGATCTAAAATCAATCTTTTCCCTTCGATCTCCGTAATGAAAATGAGTTTCAAAGAGACACAACAGGAGATCGATTCCTTGAGCTATGACGATCTTTAAACCAAACAATCAAGTATGACGTCAACCAAGTCGTGCTTGAGCTCATCTGCCCTTACTAGGAGATTTTTGTGTTATTGCGCATTATTGCGTAAACCGTTGTTATTGTCGTGGCATAAAACTTGCGCACGACCAACGTCATAACCAGAGTCAAGAGTTTCCTGTTGTTGAAAACTTATCGAACAACTTCCTTCAGTTTAAAAAGGGGGGTAAAATTTTTAAAGCATTTTTGCTAACAGAAAAGTCAGTGATACTGTTTTAAAAGTTTTCGGATTTGTGTTGATTACATATTGATGTATCCTTACTTCATTGGTCTCTATTCTCACATTGTCAATTTTTAAAGTCGTGGCGGCCACGAGCAGCACGACCCGTAGCTTCGTCTCTGCTTTTGTGTATTGATGTTACAAAATCACAGTATCAAAATAGAAGACAAAGTACTAAAATTTTATTTTAAAGATTTCTCTCTTGTACTGTTTTACCAATATAACGACAAAAATTGGTTGATGGTACAGAGTAATGAAACTGCACGAAATAGCGAATTCATTTTGTACTTAAAAGCTTTTTCGTCTGACACTCCTCAGAGTACAAGTCGTCAAAAAATAACCTGAAAGGGGAATCAACAAAATTGTCTAGCCAACTGTGTTTTACAAAGTAGCCAATCAGAACTCTGACTGCCAGATTGGTGTCGTTTCGACCAATCAGTTTCCGTGAAGCCGAATGGTTAACCGGAAATGCCCAATGAGAAGACAAATACTTTTTGTCTACAAAGTAACTGTTTTCTTGCTTTGATGTGAATGGATTCTAGAATGGCCAAGTGAAAAGCAGACCTAGCTTTACTAATTACGCAGAAGCAATCGCCCGTATATATTTTGGCATAGTCTGTCCTTTTAAGAAAGTGCTGCCCTGTGGCAGAATTACATTGCTTAGTGGTGTTTTTAGATTTTGAAACCCGAGGTGTTTGTTTCCTTGTAGGAGCTGATGCTTGGCAAATACAGGATGGAACATGCTATTTAATTCTGTCAACTAACCTCAAAGTAGTGGGGCAGACATAGCCAAATGAGTACACTACAATGCTGTTATTTGTGGAAGGCACACGGTCTTTGTGGTTAGTTGGGAGCGCTTTCTTACTGTTAAAGCCTACGCTTGGTGTCACAGCACCAAAACACATTTCTACATCCTTTTTGATCTGGTTTTCGAATCAAAGCGGAACGTTACCAAGCCATGGTAATTTTAAATACACAGAGCATTTCTTGGGACCAAAATATTTTTCACACGAAAACTGCAATAATTTAACCTTGATGGTAAAATCGACAACATCTTCGGGATAGCCGTTAGATAGAAAAATCTGCCTTAATAAATCGATTTCTGCCTGTAATTTCTCCTCTTAACAAATCATAATTGCACGGTGAACCAAGGTTTTGATGAGATTCACCTTACGTTTTTTCGGGCAGAAAGAAGTCGAAGAAATGTATTGATAAGAAATGTAGGTTTTCTGTACACACTGCCCACGAATTTAGTGTCATCCTTCTCTACCAAAGCGTCAAGGAATGGCTGGGAGTTGTTTACCTCCTTTTCGAAGGTAAAATTTAACGCCTGGAGTAACGTGTTGAGTTTAGTTAGAAAGTTGTCACACTCTGACTCATTTTAAAAAAAGGCAAATGTGTTGTCTACATATCGAAAAGAAACAGCAGGTTTTGGGGAGGATTGAAAACAATGAAGTTCATGGAAACCAATAAAGATATTAGCTAACGCTAGACCAAAAGGACTACCCATGCCTACCCCATTTCTTTGTCGGTCATTTCATTATTGAAGCTGAATTCGACACCAAATGTCGCCGCCTCCATTAATTCAATGAACGCATCCTCAGGGAACGGTGGACGCATGAGCTCACCCCGATACAATGCGTCGGCAAACATCTTAATTGTCTCGTCCAACGGAACATTTGTAGACAAGTTACTGATGTCGAAAGGACACAGTAGAGTATTCGGAGAACAGAAATTTTGGGTTTGTGCGAATTTAGCAAAATTGAATGATAATAAAGAGGACCAAAAATCAAATGTTTGTACATCAATGACGTAATCATTCTTCCAAAAAGTCTTTTGTAATACCATACCAATACGTAAACTCAATTAGTAACAAGAGCTATAATTTTCAAATCTCGTTCCCTGTTTTTCAACAGTACGAAGTAGTGTACGAACCAAATAGTCTGGTTATGGCGTTAACAATAACGCATCTACTAGTTGAGAACTTATATTCTCATCAATATCAAAGAAAATAGACGCAGGATTCTCTGTGGCTGATGCAAGATGGCATTCTTACTTCTGAATAAAGTTTGATGAGCTAATAATGCATTGAAGAAGATCTTACCACTCAACCTAAGTAGCATGTTATTTGTGACAACTCAATGCAAAGCAAGGGTACGCTCTCAATATATTTGTAAGAGTCTTCACATGTTCGACATTTGTATCTAAGTATGAAGTACATTGTAATATAATGATTCGCTGCTTCTCAAAAGCAATGTTTTATCGAGTTCCTTATGGGAAAACTAGCTGTACTCAGTCACAAATTGTCCTTTTTGCGGCAGAAATTTATATGAATAAATTAATGTTAAATACATATCTCTAAACAAGGCTTGTTTGTGACTAAAATCTACATAGCATTTTACCAGATTTTTACTCCTTTGATAATGATCAACACAAGAAACGCCGCAGTTCAAGAGGCAACTCAACTATGCGCCACTTCTGTTATAACTAGCCTAGCTTAATTTATAGCAGTTTGCCTCATTTCATTTATGTATGATTTGCACAGAAAGGCGTCTGATTAGATTATCATTAGTGTCATCCTCAAGGTCGACAACTTGCTGATCAATCACGCAAGATTGAAAAACTTAATGCGTATAAATTACTGTATACAGAAATCATGAAGTCAGATGCCAAAAGACTAAAGACAATCCGTCATTTGCTTGGCCAATTGGTCAGAGCTTCTTTGATATTCTGAAGTTGATTCTACAGCTTGAAAACGGAGGATGCTTGGTTTTTTGCTAAAAAAAAGCGAGCGTAGCGGTAAAGAACTTGTAGTTGGCGCGAAAAATTCCGCAAACACTTCAGGAAGAACGCTTAAAGGGTCAATTTTTTCCATTCAGATGAAGAAAGAAGGTGAATCTTAACACCTTCAAATTGAAGAAAGGATGTATTGACCGTTACCTCTCTGTGAGCTTCATCATGTGAAGAGTCATGTAGCTACGAGGCAGTGAAGAGTTACTGGCACACAACAGAGCTATTTATGTTTTGCGACAGTCTCGTAGGAGAGAGAAGGTGTCAATAGGATTGTTGTGATTGTACAAAGTGATAATGCCATGGTGAAGGGAAAGGGCTTTGTGCAATTATTTTACGGGATTTGAATCTTTTTCAAGGATCGGAGTTTGTGAAAAACGCAAAAGGATTCTCTACCTTGCAAGAACGATAAGTTTACTAGGCCGAATCATAACTTACAATCAGACTGAAAGGTAGGGGTCTTATTCTTTATAGTTATCAAGTTTTGTATCACCGCTCGTTTTACTCAGATGTATTTATGTTCGAAACTACCGAATGGCTTTTATCACGGTATCTATCAAGAAATTTGTTTCTAGAATAGTTGCAATTTACTTTTGCATATGAATTGAGAACCAACTCCACTGTCTCTTTTTTTCCTTACCTTTGTAATGCTCTGCTGAAGACCTGGTCTAGATCTTTCACTGATAAGCAAAGAATGTGGTATGGAGAAATCAGTTGGCATTTACTGATCTAAACTATCAGAAAAGGATATTGTGTATTGGAAGGAAGTATTTGTTGCATCTGTCCATCGTCTTGCATATATTTAGTAGTAGGATGCATTGTAGTTAGTAATGAACGGAACAGTAATAGAGCAAGTTTGTATTATTGGTGTATAATAGTTATCGTTAAAAGAAGTCCACACGAAGGGGTTGCAGGGTGTGTGTGGATTTAGTGAATTGAACATGTGCTTGAATTTGAAAGGTTTTTAATAATAGTATCAGTCTAGAAAACAGCCCCTCTGCAGAGCTACTACTCCAACCATTGTGTAGTTTACTCTGCTTTGATAGTATAAACAAGTTTAATTAAAATTCTTTTCATATATTAGATTTCTGTCTCTCAACTACGGGAGTTTACTGCTTGTTTTCATTGATGTTGTCCAAGGGTCGGGCTACAAGACTTTGACTCTGGTCATAAGGCATAAATACCATAGTTATCGGGCTTCCATGGCCTAAAGTGAAGTTGAACATGTGAAAACGAGGTGCATTCCATCTCAAGTTTTTTACTGGAAATTGAATGAAAAGGGCTTCACTTCAGCCTGCATGTCAATAGGGTATTTTATGTATGGCTTATGAGATTGGAGTAATTTTGCAATATAGCTGGATGATTACAGGATCTTCATTCCAGGAGACGTCCAGAAAGACTATAAGGACCAATGTCTAATTGTCTAAAAGTCTGTTATCTAGCTTTTTTGTCAGAGTTGCTACTGAGCACCAATGTAGCAATACAGATTGGACTATTGCAAAGAAAATGCTTTCCTCATGCTATTAATGACATTGTATATCCAAATGACCAACAGAGATTTCAGGGCTAATCAAGGTCTCTTTTATCAACTTATGTCGTTCAGACAAAACATTGTCGATGCCAAGGTACGTGAAAACATACACAGATTTTTGAAAGTGTCTACACAGCAAATTAATGGCTGCGTGATGAGGTCCACAATGAACGATACCCGCTAAAGAGAGTGAAAGAGTTTAGTAGATTCTTCTATTGTATTGAAAGAATGGCAAGATCGTCGACATACGGCGTCTTCGAATTATTTTGTTCAGTGTAAATCTAAAGTCAATAGGAAATTCTTTGATATTCGAAAAGTGTAGTCAAGGCATACAATAAACAGTTTTAGGTTAAGTGTGTCACCTCGAAGGACCCAAGTCATGAAGCTGGAAAAGTCAGTACCTTCATCTTGAGAGTTGACTTAGGCTTCTGTGTTTCCATAAAGTCTCATAATAGCCTTTTCTGTCTCTCGAATTATTATGTATACATGTATTTTCCTTATAATTAAATCAAAAGCCGTTCTGCAGTCCACTAGCAGTAATAAAACAGACAGATACTTTAATGACGTTGTAGGTTCTGATGAGTGTCATTCGAAGAAAGGCTTTTTCAACCAAACAGAATGAATTGTCTGCTGCATTCTATTCTAAGATTTTGTACCACCAATAATTTATTTACAGATACTTTAGTTGGAAAACCTGATCTTATTCTTGTTGTTAATATTTAACCAGTGTTTAATCTATTTTTATGAGGTCCATTCTGGTTTGACATGTTTTTTATATTCATTCAGTTTTCGATTCTGTCAACAAAGTGTTAAATATCTTATCTTATTAGTAAATGATCATTGGTTATACTTAGATGTACTTTGTGGGAATAGGAAGTATAAAACCTTCCGATTAAGCAATGACTCGGTTATGATTACTAACGTTGGTTTATTATTTAATTAGGAAGTAGTTGAGGTCCTAATGAGGTTTTCTCCAAACTTCATTAGCAATTCCATCAAGGTCAAGGGCTTTTCCAGTTTTGCTTTAATAGACACATGTAAAGATACTGTACTACTAGTGTGATTTCTTGATCTGCTAGTGCAGGTGGTTTTCCAAGATTTCGAAGGATAGTTTTCCATCTTTATAGTTGATTTTGTTCGTTGGAAGCTGTCAATTTTGCCAGGTACGTTTCTTTCTATCACTTCTTTTGTTTACGCCTTGTCAAGTGATTGCAAATTGCTCTTCGCAATGAAATTGCACGTGACCCAATTTAATTGCGTTTAATTTGTTATGGATATGGCTCTCGATTTCATTTTCACATAATTAAGATTTTCTCTTCATTTGTTTCTTTGATGGATGGAATGAAACAATATTCCACGAGAAGATCTGAATGTCTGAGGAGATCTAATTGGTTTGCTTTATTCCGTTGTACCTCAATAGATGGCAATTCCCACTGGAGTCTTGTGCGACCTTTGGCTTTTGGTGCAGCAAATTTCTTTACAACTTCTCTGCGTGCGCTGATGAAGCTATTAAACCTTGCATTAGTACCAATGATTTTACATTCTGATTGTAGTGCCTTGATAGTCTTTCTCTGCTCTACGATATACTTACGTTCTACATCGCCTTGTATATTATGAAAGCTCACAAGCAAATTGCACGTCAAACTTTCAGGGGGGGGGGGGGGTACGGCGAAAATTGGGTGCTGCCAGAAAGTTGGGTGAGAATTCAGTGAGTTACACCACATGGGTAACCTCAACGATAAGAAATTATTCTGTACATTTTGGAATAAGGCTTGCATAAAAACAAATTAAGATAGTAGATTTATATCTCCAGATCAAGGAGCAGAAAGGGTATTGATTTAAAAGCAGTGCATAATTTTCTCTTTCATAACTTTATCTTTTACTTAATTTAGACTAATTTCATTAGTATAACTCTAAACATACGAAATGTTATTGAACGCCAATACAATTGACCACTTCCAAGAGTGCAAGGAGCCACTGATATTACTACAACACATTTGCGTAATTCTCTACCCTAAGTACGCACATTTTACTAAGTTCGGTTTATTTTCTCACTTCACTTTCTAAATGCAACCAATCTTTCTTGGATGCAACCTCATCCGACACTCCTTAATGAAGTCTGATTTACCAACTGAATAGAACATAAATCATTCTTTCATATCTTGTATCTCGATTTAACCTCTGAAAGTTTGTTTGGATTGTTTCGATTGCAAGTAATTTTCTGGAGATGGTAACAAACAGTCCATTCATTATCACAAAAATTTACCTTTGACATTCGACTACTAAATTCTTTCTTCTTTCATTCCAAGCATTTGATAACTAATTCACGCAAAGTTTAGTACTCACAGGTTCTTACCAGCCCTAGTAGTGGCTTCGTGCATGGTTTGCTCAGTACTCAGATCTCTCTTCTTGAGTTCAGATTTAACCTACTATAACAAGCGACAATTCAGTGGTAAGAGTATGCTCGTGTAAAAATACTGTAAGCTTCACAGTTAGTACTGCTGTTTGACCGTTTGAGATAAATTCCTCACTCGAACCTGTCAATGTTTTGTAATTAAGAAATGATATCTTCTGGTCTCATCTTTCTCGACAGAATAAATCAACAAGTGTTTGATCAAAGATCAGTTTATCTTTTCGAGGCTGAAGTAATTTTTCATCGTAATAAATCAGGTTTGTCATGAAATGAAAACAATATCTTATTATCAGTATATCAATATATCAATATCTATCAACAATATTCTATTTCATATGGAGAAATGGCTATAAAATTGAAATAGTGATTTTGATGATGAAAAAGCTGTACAGTTTATTATCGATTTAACGTGAAAGTAGTCTCAAGCTCCGATGGAGAGATTTAGGGATAAGATGCATAAGAGAGTCACATGTCCTGCCTACGGCATGGTATGGTAGGGTAACAAGTTTGTTTCCTTGACATCCTAGCCCCCCCAGGTGATCCCTACGAACCTTCAAAATGGACTTTGAGAGTGGAAGTTTGATTTGGTTAAACCCAGAAAGAGAGTTGTTATATTGATAAACCTGGAGACAGTTTTCTACCAGATGTCCAGTGATGTACTTGATGGCTTAAGACCAAGTTACTGAGCCAATGACTGGTAATTTCCTTCTTCCTGATTTTGTCATAGGACTTTGTAGTATTTACATTGACGATCAAATAGGCTCAAGTCATCAACCTTCTATGTGCTAGGTCATCTCTCTACCAACTGAGATAACTACCAGTAATCCATTTTCATCCAATACTCATACACAAAACTCACTTCGCTAGAAGATGATTGTCTTAAATGATAAATCTGTTAATTTTGAGAAGGTGCGTTTCAGAATTTCTTTCAATACAATTTCATTTGCTTGGGAAGTTACTGAATTTGTGTAAAACATTAATTTCTTGAAGTATTTCATTTCATTGACTATATAATTAGAATCCGATTTTGAAAAATTTTGTATTTCTCTTGATGATAGGAAGACAATGATTGTTATCATAGCTGCTTGTAATAGGACACAAATCATATTTATTCGATAACTTTTATTGGGAGAAATTGTTAAATATCTTGTAGATAATGCAATTTTATCCACAAAATATAAATGTTCCATAAGACTCATCATGAAGCGATCAGTTATCTTTTATCTTTGAAGTTTATCATAATCAAGCAATGCCCATCTTAAAGACATCCTAGGGTATATAGATTCGTGCGGTTATTTGTTTTGTAGATATTGACCTGCATAACATCCGTATAACACAAGTGACTCCAATCTAGTGCAAAAATATGTATTATGTATTCGGGATTGTGGAATGATGTTAAGATCTTTTCGTAAAGCTTACAGACCTCTATTTCTTTGTTTTTACGCTCATAAACTGTTAACCCCATGTAATTTTTCATCAATTTATAATCTTAACAGATTTCATTTTACGGTCTATTTATGTCAGTATAGATGGGTTCTGCCGTCGATAACGACGTATGGGAGCTCAACTGTTTGATCACCTGAGCAACCTACTCTATGAGTTAGAGTGGAAGTGGCTGAGTAGACCACAGTCACTTGTACCCTTCACGTGTTCTTCAAGCATGTTCAGCGTGACACATGTGTGACAAGGCTAGGCTATACAAACACAGATACAATCCATCCGACGGGATTCTTGAGTTTCCGTCTCCCCACTTCCCCTCACATGGACTGGGTGGCCCCCTTGACTATGGTAAGGAGAAGTTGTCAAAGTTTCTCAGCAATGGAATCGAACACGGGTCGGTGGCTTCAGAGCAAGCTTATGGACCACACGGTCACACGCTCCGGGTAAGTAGTATCAAGGTCTAGTAAATGTGGAAGGCTCGGTTTCTTAGTCAGTATTAATTGACCAATGGCCATAAATTCAGTCATCTCAGCAATTGGACTGAGTTTACTTAACTACGTCTATTCCAAAATATTTGCACAGCTCTTGATGCAAGTTTTCACCTATATTTTTGTACGTTGTTCAATGCAATCGTTAGATTAGTATCATCGGTATAGGTGCGATCCCTGGGAAACTGTAGATAATTGTCAATCATTGCGATGAGTAATATATAAGAATGGACTTAAATGCGATCCTTGTGGAATGCCGCAGGATAAATTCTTAGCTTGTTGTCTGTTAAGTGAACAGAGTTGTAGTATAAAAGTATAAAACAAATTAAAAACGTAGTCTCTTATACCAAATCCATGCAATTTTCTTGTAGGTATTTTAACGTATATTGTGTCAAGGTCTTTTTAAGGTCTGAGAAAATGGCGATATTGACCAAAATATTACCCGAAGTTTTGTTTTAGTGGTCTGAGCTGGATATCAGCAATATTAAGATTGAATAGAATTTACAAACGGCTGCTTTACTGATTGATTGCGTTAGCACATACCATCGATCGACTGTTTTAAAGGACATTTTGTCGGTTACTGGTGTGATATACTATGGTTACCATCTGGTTTCATTTCGAGGTTTTTCTAGTTAAGGCTCAACAGAGTTGAACTTGATCTATAATACCTCTATCATTCATCACTCTCTTCATTTAGCATCTTGCCGTCAATCTCGATACCGGATAATGTTGTGGACATGATATCTTTATCTCTTACTGCATTGATCGTTTTCAACACTTTAAAGGGATTTCCTTTATTTT
>JAAAKL020017289.1:0-10671 GCA_010016065.2 Carybdea cf. marsupialis auct. non (Linnaeus, 1758)
ATAGCGTATCGTATCGTTCCGTCAACTTTCGTTTCGTTTCGTACCGTCTAAATCGTCACGTAGTGTGAATGAGGCTTTAATAATGAATCTGACACACTTTCTGGGACTATAAGCTGGTGCTCTTATAGTTCTTAGACCTGTTATCCTCGACCAAAGGTGAAATTGGTAGATAAAGACTGGCAAATATGCCCCTCAAAATTTGTGAAAGTGAATATAATGTCACAGATATGTAAGTTCTAGTAAATTTCTTCGATGTAATAAATTTTTTATCTTTAGTTCTTGCCATGAAGCTAAGTTTGTGTTTGATAGTCGTTGAAGCAATCTCATACATATCTAATGATCTTGATAGCAAACAGACCAACCGAACAATTTATTAATGGTCGTGAGTGTAAAGAAAATTTATTAATCTGCTTCAGGTTATCAGATCAAATTGTTGTCGTGTTTGTTGTTATTCTAAGTTCATATTATTGTGAGACATTTGGATGCAAATATATCTTCCTCCTTAGTTGTAGAGTAAGGAATGATACTATTATGCTGTACCGTCAGTTACGTATATTACAATAAAATTCATTATTTCTTTTCCTTGCGTATTGATCCTTGCATGTTTTGTTTCCATACGTCTTGATTTTAGCGTGGTCGTTTGAATGAGTTATCAAAGAACATTACAGAGGCTAAAGGCTGTTACGAAAGTGGTCTAGCAGTTTCTCCGAAGCATGTGGATATTATGCAGAACCTCGTAAGAAAACCGTAACATCTTAGTTTTGACCGTCCGAGATGTATACTCATTGAAAACGATTTTCCAAACTGACACGTCAAAGACAATAACGTATCCCCTGTGGTCCTCTTCGGTATGCTAATGACAAATTACATTATTAGCAAGGCGATCTCAAGAATATGTAGTACTTTGTGTTTGATAGAGCTAGTTTGCCGCGAATTCTGAAAATTTAAATCGATCGAAAACGGTCAATCACTATCAGCTACATCAATGGTAGCTTGGCTCATCTTGTGACTGAAGAATTTCCAGGTGTATTCCATCCCTTGAAGATGTTTAAATTTTTTGTTATATATAAGGCCCATTCTCTTGGCACGCTCAGCAATTTCTCCCCTTATCACAGTCTCCCTTGTAGTTTAGAACGTACGATGGGCAACTTTAATTGAAACTTGTCAACTTTAATTGAAACTTGCCTATGTGCCGTTATAAGACTATTCCCAGTTAGTTGAGTATTCTCCGTTGCCTAACGGTTAGAACGGTCTTATAAATGAGGGAATCCCTCAATTTGCCAACTGCTTTAATCCCAATTATATGAAATATTTGTAAAGTTTACCTTGAACCTATGAGATGTTCGCCCATTCTGAACGTTATACCTTTCCTTGTGGCCCCTTCATAGGCACCAATACTATTGATATATGTAATTTGAACCTACTTCCGTTACCAGAAATTAGCTGTAATGAAACTTCTGCAGATTCTTTATTTATATCCCAATACCTTCAAAGTAGATATTTGATTCGGAATATCGATAATAAGCAAGCGTTAGTTTCTTAATACATCTAGGAGACAAGTATGAAAATGATGAGGGATTTCAGTAGAGTTAATTGGATTTGTCTCTTGTGTTGAATACCATACTGTTAACGTTGTACCCTAATAAACGTTTCTAATGTACTGTACTTATGAAAAATGGCGCAGTTTCTTCAAAGAGCTCCGTTCAAATGATTAAATTGAAATATGTAAATTTTTTTAACCAGGCCAAGTTATACCTCGCAGAAAAGAATTTACTGATGGCCGAAAAACTCCTTCGCGATGCACTCGTGTTGGATCCGAACAACCCATATTTGTGGTAAGACGTAGTACTTGACGATTATTTTCTGTGTGTATGCCTAATTGAATTTACTACTGATATATATATATATTTAATAGAGACCTGAAATAGTTCAGCGGTCGTTTCATCGTTTTTAGGCACATGCCCAATTGTCCATCAATAAGGCCCTTTTTCAGTACTTTTGCTACGTTTAGCCGTTTAAAGTTGGACTGGTGACTCTTAAACTATTGACGGAGCATTCAGAAATCGAAAACTTTAAAGATCAAGAGCTAAGCTCATAAGTGCGCCTGCGATTGGTGCCGAATTCCAGAGTGTCGAAAGTAGACTGTCTGATACTACAAGACAAAGGCAGATAAGAATTAACACGAGCCTTGAAGTGTTGTTTGCCAGTTTCTACGTTTTGACTATGTTTATTTTGATCACGTAAAGTTGTCGGCCGTAAGGTTGCTGTTAAAGGCCGTTAGAATTGAATGGAACAAGAAGCGGATTTGCAAGGGAGTTGTGGGGAATAACTGAAAGTAGGCTTAATAATATGAGAATAGTGACAGTTAAAAGAGTATGTATATGCTGGTTTGATCTATCACCGGTTGCCCGGAACCCTTCTTTGCAGTGATTTCAGAACTAAACGAGTAAATCTCTTGATCTGACTTACAAGATGACGTTATTGTTGGTGCTTAAAATAATGTCTACACAACATTAGTATTTTAATCCTTTGCTCATTACAAGGGTGGGTTGCTATTGTATCTTTGTCAGTCAGTAGGAAACTGCTAAGCAACACAACTTGATGTTACCACAACGTAAGGATTGTTTCCGAATTTTCATGGTATATTGAAAAGTACTGGTACGTTAGTCTTGACGACATAATGCAAATACTACAATATTTTTGTCGGTAAGGGAGCTGTGACACTTAAATGGTGCACCGCAAGTGACATACTATGCGGCATTCCACGTGGAAACCACCCTAATCAAATTATGAAATATTTCACCTCAAATTGGTATTAAATGCTACATCTGCGACCTTCCACGGGAGGATCGGATCATACCTTTTTTTAATTTACCACGGTGCATCGTTGAGTTTTAGCCATTTGGTGGTAGTCGAACGCATTTCAATAGCTTTTTCTGTTCAGTTGGAGTAAATAAGTGGTGTCAGGGGTTAGTCGACTAACTACTAGGAGTTCGATATTAGTGCGTTTACTCTACAGTTACTAAAAGAAGTTTGACAGATATTGGAGATATAGAAAATGTGTCACCAACATGTTTGAACCCGTTACCGATGCATTTGCAGTTTTTGCTCAACTGATCTGTGTAAACTCCACTCGTTACATAGTCAATTTTTCTAATCGCAACATTAGTTCCCAGTATTCCAACGATGGATATTAACATACAATTGTGATCCTTCCCATCATTCTCTCAAGGCGCGTCGAAAGTTGTGTATTGTTTTAGAAAAGAGAGGATTTGAAGTGATAAGTTTGAGGACATACTTGAGAAGCAGAAAGTATGCACTAGCGGGATTCGAACCCGTGGCACACGTTTTAGTTACTTAGGCCGTAATAACTGACTCAGTTGGTAGCTTGACTTTTTCCAATTGTGTGAATTTGGCTAGCTTCAAAAATATTTTGGCTTAATATTAGTTTTTTCATTAACTTCTTAGTTTTTGGATCGGTCGCTTACTTTTAAATTGTGATGAAAATAGATAACCTTTCAAGATCCTGTGGAGAAACTTAAAGGAACACATTGTGGCTAAATAGTACACAATTCACAGAAATTGTAATAGAAACATGTCATATCTGGAACAGTTTACTGCTTTAAGTTCATTGACGTTTTTGTAGATTGGAGCTTTATTCGAATTGTCACCTAAAATATGTGCTAAGAAACAATAGCTCGGTGAGAAAATAAAATCGATTTTGCATGAATACTTTTCTCAAACAAAACTAACAGTCAAATTCTACCTTTTGTAAAACTATCATGTAATACTGTCTGGATTTTACAGAGGCAATTCTCGCGGGGGATGAAAAGTTCCTCAAGGTCTGGATTATTCAAAATATGCGGGAGGTTAACTATCTGACGAATTTTCAACGTACCTTCCAATTTGTTAAGGTTAGAGGTTGTTAAACCATACATTTTAACATATTAATGATTTTCCTTTTCCTCTACACTTTTTAGGCACGATCTAGGTACAGTACTGGAGTTATCTGATGAGAAGGAGGAAGCTTCATCATGCTTAATGACGTCATTAAATCTAGAAACGACATCGCCAATAATACCGTACGTCACGTTGCCAAGATCACTTCGTGTTGACACGTGAAGGGTGTAGCTTAGACAGTGAAACAAACTCTAGCAGTGATATAGCTTTCTGCATTGACAGGCACTGTAATAATGAAAGGGAAGGTATATGTGCCAATATATGTTAAAAAGTATTAAATTATCCTTTTAAAGGACTCGTTATATTCGCTAATCTTAAAGTTAATGAGAAACATACATATTAAGAATGGAAATTGAAAGCATCATTGATATTACGTTTACACACAATGACCTTCCTACCGACATTGCATTGGGTATTATTGTATAGGATACTTACGATGCTACCCTGGCATTTTTTGATCGGGTAGGCACTATTGCACGTATGATTATTGCCAAGGGTAAAGTCAAGTGAAGAAAAGTCAAATACACTATATTTATGCAGCACTCTGTGTGTCCCATTATTGAAAGGTAGTGTAGAACCTACATTCAGTCTTGAGCTGAAGACTGCTGTTTGTTGTTGGAAGTTATTATTGAAATTCGCAAGGATTATAGTTGCATAGCAATCTCACACGGCGTATTGGTGTCTTATCTCCATCATAGTTATGCCCAGATTTTACACTTTGGTACGTTCGAGGATGTCACTATTAACTCTCTAGTGCTTTAGTAGCACAGTACGAATGTCACATTGTTATCTGAGGAATGCAGAAAAACTACCCAAAGTCAGGTTGTTCCATGATAACAATAATTTGCGCAGTAAGGAACATAGATTGTATTGTTGCAGCTTCCAGTCCATAGCCTTTATGTTTCCAGCCTTATGCTTACCTCAACTTACGTTACCTTACGTTACCTTACGTTACCTTACGTTACCTCACGTTACCTTACCTTATCTTGCCGCAGTGCCTTGTCATTGTTACTGTTGGTGAAAATGGAGTGCTGTGTTGTTCTTTCTTCTGCCAGTTTAAAAACTTCTTTCATCTTCCATACCCTGCCACTTCTTTGATTCCATCCGTATTTTTCAGTCCTCGTCTTCACCGAGCTCTTCTTCCCTGTATGAATCTCAGCAGACTATTCCTCTCAATGCCATTAACTCGCAAAGCGTTACTAAGGTATCCCAAGTGTCTCCTCCTCAATGTTGCCATCAGTTGATCTGGCCACTTGCCACACTTCTTTATTTGTTCTTCTTGCCGCCCATGGAATCCTCATCATTCTTCTGATAAATCTCTACCGCAGCCAAGCTACTCCTTATATTTTTACTGATGCTCCAACTTTCACATCCACACGTAGCTCTTCAACATTCGTGGCCGGATTTTCATACCGAGACTTTTTTAGTTAATATTTTCTCATTTTCTCAAAATTAGCCATTGCCAATACTATCCTTGTTTATTTGACCGCGTCACATCTACCTAATGTTACCTAATACCTCACTAGAAAATGTAACATGCCACAAACAAATTGTGTACAGTAGAAGTGTAGCTTATATGAAAAGAGATCCTGTTCAGCTCTATAACATAGTTTTCTGTGCAGGTTCACCAATGGATCACAATAACTTCTTACTTTATCTTCCTTACAGTACCCTAGGCTGCTGTACCCAGTCCTGCCATTACATATGCCGTACACTTATATACTTGAGCACACTATCTTTTATAACAACATCTTTTATATTTTATCATATAATATTGTGGTAGCACGAAATAGTGAGGCGAAATATGGGTATTCAGCTACTTTGTGCTTTTTGATTTTCTGTACCATACACAAACATGTATGATATAATACTCTTTTCTTGACCATACTGTACTCTACTATACTAAAGTGTACTGTATTTTTGTCCCCGCTATACTATGTAAATGATACTCTGTACTGTAATCCTTTATGTTACATGACAATCTGTCGCACTACACTACCCAAATCTGCATTACGTTACCGTACTTTAGCGTACTCTACAGTAACTACAAGACACCACAATGACACCAATAAGACACCCATAGGACGCCTGTCACATAGAGCCCTTCAGGTATTTCCATGGATTTGACCTTACGACCCAAGTTCTTGTTATGACTTCTCAGAGGCAGCCATGTAACGTCTAGGTTGTCTTACTTTGCAGACCCTCCTCGTCACAAAATACAGCATAGCTTCTCGTGTCAAGTGCTATGAAAGAAGGGTAGAAACAATACAATGTCTGTAGTACTAATTTTACACTTTAACTATAACCTTACGTTCAATTAGGTATTTAACACGATACAGTTTTCGCATAGTCCAGCGGTAATAGACAATGGCGTAGCTCTGCTTGGTAACATTTCGGTATGGAAACTTTAAAATGTATTCTTAGTATTTCCCGTAACCAACTGTAATTTTTGTAGAATCGACTCCGCCAATATACTTGAGAAGGAAATTGAAAATATGACTGTTGTATTTTCTCTGGTTCGCAGTTTGCCTTGCCCTATGTAAGATTCGCCGGTGTATATGAATTATTTTTATTGAGAAATTTTAATGTCTGTCTCATTGTGGGGTCTCTTGGTGACAACTAATCTTCTTAAGCTAAAGTCAAACTGCACAAGCTTTTTAATATGCTCACTGCCTTCAAAACTGGTCGACCCTTGCGGCGTTTCTCTTAAGTAGAGGTTTAAAGGTATTCTGTTTTTAACAAAATGAAAAGTGTAGATCATAAAGTGTTCTGGGAGTGATGTGGAGATGAACTCGTGCCCGCTTAGGAAATTTGCCTTTTTGTAATTCGTATCATGATTCTCTTTATGTAAACACATTATCAATGAAATTTGACAGTACAGTGGTTCAGATGATCTCCTCTGACAATATGCAGCCATCAAGACTAGGGTCACAGACTTCACAGTTAGAAGTGACATTCCTTTCAACAGGGGCGTAGCATAGGTGTACGAGAGGCAATAAGGGACAAGAAAATACTCAGAGATCGAAGGGATGGTTAGTACAGTTTGGAAAAATCAGGGGAAGAGGATACTGAGAAAAAGTTTTTGTCGGTTGGGATGTTTTTATTAAAAATACTATTGTAAATTAGAGTTTTATGTATATAGACATTTAGCTCTTGAATAATTGCATCCCACCTTAGGTATGAACAGCGGTCTTTTATGCAAAATGTGTGTCTCAGGTGTTGTTTTACAGCGGCCTGCATCAACAAAATTCAAATAACAGAGACTCGAATTTACAATAAGGTGAAAACAGGTTCACTTCAGGCGATTGTTGTGATCAGTGCCTGCCGAAAAGCTTTGATAACACGATTCCGTCACTCAACTTTACGATAAACCATAATATTCTATATTCTTGATCAGCAGCATTTGTAGACCACTGAGCCGAGGTAGCAGATAGAGAAAAACGTTCTTTACAGCTGATCGGTGAAATAGTGGATCCTTTTCTATTATCGGTGAAATAATTCTATATTTCTGAAGTCAGAACTAAGCAGTCAAATTTAAAGGTCGCACTTGAAAAAACATACCAAGCTGTATCCTGTAGGACCTAGTTTCAAATTAATGGCACAATTGTCAACTACAGGAATGTAATCACTTCTAAAGTAGAAAATTGGTTCAAGTATCTGTTCTGCGACGCAAGAATATTAGTTTAGATTTTAGCAACCAAAGGTAGACTTTCTGCGGTGCTCTTGACTTCCTTTGCGTAATCCACCTGTCATCTAATAATAAAAACTAAGCGTAGGTAGCTGTTCCTGGTAAGGTCTGAAGTATTGTCAGCGTGAAGCAACCAAATAAGTACTAAGTATGCAAAGAAACGATCAATTCGCACCCAATTTGAATCTTCCTACTTAATTCGGGAATTATTTGTGTTTGCTGAAAACCAAAGAGTCAAACAATTATGAGATTCATTGCAGCTTGGGTGAGTATAACTTATATTCATCCAGTTAGTTTTATAAATTCTCTGTCCAAATCTCGTTTGATTCAGCCTTCAAGAGATTTGTACGTTTTTCTAGTGCGCTTTAAATATATATACTATTTTGAATAGTATTTCCAGTAAAGCATAGAGGACTAGTAATAATTTGTAAATTCTTAAAATTAGCAGCCAATGAAGGTTTGCTGACGGAAAAATGTCATCTTTACTGCTGCACTTTCATGCACTGGACCTTCGTAATCGATTATCTTTAACACAGATTTAGTTAACACAGGTTTGGTCTGGTTTGTACGTGAATACCCTTGTTATAACAAGATAAACCTTTGATTATTACCTTTACGGCACTGCAGTCATGTTGAATTACGTCCTTTATCGATTACCATGTTATAACGCATGTCCTCGCTCGGCACAGTCACAGTAAACCACAGTGAATAGTAGATGTTCCAATTATCTTCCGATAACATTTATTTTTAAATGCTGTTATCTGCTCTTCATCTGGCTGTCGGAGCACCCAGGTCTTACAAGCATAAGTTGCCACTGGGAATACGCATGATCTAGGCAGTCGCAATTTTGTCTGTTTGTCTTGGCCCTTCCATAGATCCGTCATGCTTTAAAGTAATGCCATGCCCCTTCCCAGTCGACATCGAAGTTCTTTGCTGTTATTTCCGTCACTTTCTACGGGGATTCAAAGGTAGGGGAAGTTGCCCACCTCCTCTAGTGGATATTGCCCTATGTATATTCTATCGCCATCGGTTTCATTGTCCAGACATCACCTTGGTCTTCTTAGGATTTACTTTCAGGCCATGACCTTAGCTTCGTGTGCTCATGACCTGTACAAAATTGTTGAGCCCTTTTCTGCTGCTTGAGAACAATGCGGCATCATCTACGTACCGCAAATCTCCTACTGGCTCCCCAGCAACTAGGACAAGATCAAAGTTTCTAGATGATTGTTGTCCATCACTTCCCGCAGTATATTTTCTGTGTAAATGTTGAATAGTGCTGGAGACAGGATACTACTTTGCCTTACTCCCTTTTGAAAACCTAACCATTCTCTTGTCGCACGTTCTAGTCTAATTGCAGACTATTGATCACGATAAAGTGACCTATCACTTGAGGTAGAAAACTCACATTGAGCATCAGGGACCAAAGCTTCTCACGCCTAGCATTATCAGAGGCTTTCGAATAGTCCACAAAGCAAATAAACAGCTCCTGCTGCTTTTAATAGCACTTTCTTATTTGAGTTTGCATGTTAAAGATGTGAGATTGCGTGCCTCGATTCTTCATTTAGCAAGTTTGAGTAACAGATATCTCCTCTTTCAGCTTCTGTACCATCCTCCTTAGAAGAGCCTTCAGCATCTTCTTGCTTACGTGACAAATAAAATAGGAAGGTGCATATGTCTGCGGCAAAATGATGATTACTCTGCATACTAAGTACCAACGTGGTCCCTTTTCGGGCCTTATCACAAATGACTACCTACGCTTCTCACTTTTTACGATTCGATGACGAGATTGTATTTACATTTGCTTGCTTTCATATCTTCGTCCGGGAGTATGAGCCGTGATCATATAACGGTTAGTACATTGCATTATGGCCGTAATAACCCAGGTACGAATACTGATGAAGATAATCGAATATTTTAAAATATACTACGATAAAATCGTCTTCTTTTTATTTAACTTTAGATCTCTATCGGATGAACTCACTTTTATATGTAATGATGGAGAAAAAGCCGTGATCGCATAGTGCTTAGCACATTGCGTTGTGGCCGCAATAACCCAGGTTCGAAGCCTGCTCACGGCAATCGAGCATTTTTAATACAATTCCGTGAAAATGTCGTCCATCTAATTTAATAGCCATGTCCTTCATCGAATGAACTGTTTTTATATCAAATCATGTAAGGGTAAGCAGTGATCGTATACTCGTTAGTGCATTTCGCTGCGGTCGCGATAACCAAGGTACGAATCCTGGTCACGGCAATCGAGCATCAATCCATCAACTAAATGAAAAAGGTTAGTATCCAATGCAAAAGCAATGTTCTCCATGGAATATACCTTTTTTCTCATTAAATCATCGAATGCACTTTCTTTCATATCAAATCAAGTCAAGAAAAGCCGTGATCGTATAGTGGTTAGTACATTGCCATTGTGGTCACAATAACCCAGGTTCGAATCCTGGTCACGGCTGTAGAATATCATTCCATAAAACTCGATGAATTAGTTTTGTTTTCAATGCAATGAAAATGTCCTCTATCGAATGCACTTTCAATTATATCATATCAATTGTAGGTAAGCCGTGATCGTATAGTGGTTAGTACATTGCGTTGTGGCCGCAATAACCCAGGTTCGAATCCTGGTCACGGCAGTAGAATATCATTCCATAAAACTCGATGAATAGCTTTTGTTTTCATTGCCATGTCAATTTCATCAATGGTGTTGTTTTCAAGACAATGGGTCATGTCCTCTATTAAATGAACTTACTTTTATCTCAAATCATAAGAGTGTAGTCAGTGATCGTATGGTGGTTCATATATGGTCACAATAACCCAAGTTCAGATCCTGGTCACGGTAATCGAGTATTATCCTGTACAATTCGATGTAGACGTTTTGTTTCTTAATGCAATGTCACTGTCTTCTATCGAATGAAATTACTTCTATATTAAATCATGTGAAGGTAAGCCGTGATCGTATAGTGGTTAGTACATTGCGTTGTGGCCGCAATAACCCAGGTTCGAATCCTGGTCACGGC
>JAAAKL020017290.1:0-10671 GCA_010016065.2 Carybdea cf. marsupialis auct. non (Linnaeus, 1758)
AAAATTGTGCTGAATATGGTTGGGTGTGAAAAAAAATAAAAATATGTTCTCCTTTTTTTTTTTTCCCCCCCCCCCCCCCCCCCCCCCACACACACACACACTTCATTGAATAATGTAATGTTTTATGCCCTCGAGGATCTTTTTATTTTGAAGTCTCCCCTTAAATTCATCAAGATACTCATCGACCCCACTTTTAAGCTGCACCCCTACAATTAAGCATAGAAAAGTACAGATATTGCCTTGTGCATCACAAGACTATTTTTGTACCATTTTTGTCAGTACTGTGATTAGGAATTGTAGTATTCAGGTAAATCTACGTATTGGTTTTTCGGTTCTTATCTATTTCTATTTTACGACCAAAAGCGGTTATGTACGTTGTTATGCTCCTAATTTGCCCTCCCCCTTCCTCGTCGTACTATTCGTAGCCTAAGAGCCACTGGTAAATAACTTAGAGAATGAATACGTGTATTGTTAGCATTTTTCTGGCGACAGGCTAATTGTCTGGCCGGAAATGCTGTCTTGCAAGGCCTTCGTAAGACATGCCATTACCATGTCCCATGGATGTCGTGTCTATACTAGATTGCTCTTTTCCGTACAATTTTGCATAACATCAGCTAAGTATGTTTCCCGACCCGCACCACTGGTGCATATATTTTAAGGGTTTTTACACAATGCAGTCAGCAGACTTGAAAGGCTATGGACAAAGTATGATCACGATGCGGTTATCTTCTTTCCAAAGCCGAATTGCAAGAGAAGGGAAAGAAAGTTTCTCTCTTGAATGTAGAAATGCACTGTCCCGATCTTTCCTCACTCGTCTTCTTTTGTGAATTTGAGCCTCTCCTTATGTGGTAGGTTAGAAAGTTTTGTCCACTGTTCTCTGTGTACCTGGACACATCACCTAGTATACTATGTGCAAGATTCCTATCATCACAGTTGAAAATACCTTTTACTTTCAAAGTTAAACGAGGGTTGCTTCAAAATCTGAAATTTATTGTGGGTAAATTTAGTAAATGATTTTGTTTTAAGCTTTATCATACTACCTAATTGAAAGGTCTCAAAATCGTTTAGATGGACCGTATTTTCGAGAGTCGAAAACAACTACTGTGTGATGTAGCCTAGTGACATCTGGTCTCACAGAATGTCCCCATAATTTTCGACCTTGTTATGTACAGATCGAGTCTTCTGAGCTCGCATTTTGTAGCGGAGATTCCTTACAGTAGTCCTTCAGTGACTTTATAGCGCCGACTCTTCCGTTGGTTACAGAAGGTATTTTTATAAAAATCTTGTCGTTAGCTATGTACTTCTCTAGATAGTTCGCTGAAATTATTGCTGCTTTAATTCCTGCTACATACAATATGTGACAACTAGAAAAGTGCTTGTTTGTTTTTATTTGCTTTATTTCTCTAACACCGTTGATCTTCACTTTGTGGCCTTTGGTTCACGAGCGCGTCAAGCGATGATGACAGATCAAAACTGTATATGACCATTTATGGTGTCGATTTAAGCATCCACGAGTTCACCTGAGTAATGAGCGTCCCCCTTCACTAGTTGTCAGTATATCCACGTACTCTTTTCGCTGCAATTTTAAATTCGCACATCTTAAATTCGCGATACAGCTTTTTGTATACTGTCGCTGCAGTTTGTTACGCGCCGTACTGTGCTACTTTTGGTTACAGAATAATGTGTACAAATTTGAAGGAAACTAAGAAAATTGTTTGTGAAAAAGCATACCGCTATATGACCACGTATTGCACATCTCTCAAACAAGCCTTATCGGTTTTTCGGTACGACGACCTCGACTTCATTTTAGGGGCATTACGTGATAGCCCTTGTGTTCGTATACTGAGTATTTTTGACATTTAATGATAATTTTACCAGAGAAATCATTTAATCCACGTCCGTCGATGTTTTCAGACAATTAACTGATTGTTTGCTCTCTGTCTGAACGACAAATACGACTGCCAGCAGTAAAGGAACCAGCTCTGCTCAAAATGATACGTTGTAGACCCTCAAAATTCTCAAGCCGTTCCATCGAGGATATTGATACTTGTCATGAAACGACTTTGAAATATGCCGATTGTTATCTAAAATGGAAGTCTCAGGAATCGAATTGATGCCGATATCCATTGTAGAAGATCCCCAAGTCTCCCCAATCTTTAAAGCCGGACTACCCACGTATCAAAAATTTTAAAAAATTCTCTCGTCTTGTGTCTCGCTCAGCCGATGTATATTTAAAATCGAACAAGCTTCCTTTGCCAAACGGAAAAGTAGCGGAAGAAGATTGAATTTCCAACACCCTCGTTACTAAACGCACTCTGCTTTCCGCATAAAACAAATTCAAGACCATTTCTGATGAAGCACTGCGGACTGTGAAAAGAAAATTAGAAAAAGCCAAAGTTGATTATAGACATTAACATCTATTTAGTTACGAAGATATGAACGCCATCACCTTCTTTGATCAGACTTTTGTTTCATTTTACCTTAAAAATTGCAAAAAGAATTTTGCCTTGCGTATTCTTATTTGAAAAATGTTCTTTAAAACTCAAACATTTTATTCCAGCTTCAAGCAAGCTGTCTAATTGGTCTTACCATGCCATACTGGTTGAACGTTAAACCAATTTTCCAATGTACGCAGTTATCCAATTCTGGCTGTATATTCCAGACTTCCGAGCTTATTTCGACAAACCATGGTCCTTTCATCACGTCGTGTAGTAAGTACTTTGGAACAGAGCAATTTCAATTCTAACAATTTATCATCGCAGTTCAATAAATACTGAAGAAACGCTAAGAGTATAATGCCAGTACAGGGCGAAATTTAATTTCCTACCACAATCGGTAGCAACCACCAAACTATTTGGGATTACAACTAAATCCGTTGAGAAAAGTTGCCACAAGCGCCTTTCAGGGTGAAAGTTATATTCCATATTTATTTTCCGTCTGACAGTGCAAGTATAATCTCTCTCGACTTCAATGATGAAACTGTAGCTTGGGTATTTAAGCTCTACTTGCAAACTTAATGTTGCATGCCTATACCCTGTAGTACACTAAGCGCTTTTAATTCGTTTACTAGCATAAATGATTTTTATCTTGTAAGGTTGACAATAGACTCGGCAGCTAAAACTGTAGTAATCAAGTCTTTATGGTCAATCTACAATTAGACTTTGCTTAAAATCTAAAACATGATAAGCATCGAACTCATCCTAACCATGAATGTACGGTCACCGATATCTTGCAGCATTAAAATTCCTTACAAACATTTGTGTTATGACAAGGAAATGAGTAGAATCAGGTTTTTCTAGTTAGGATTCCATTAATAACTATGTGGATTCAATAAAGGAAACTCTAAGTCTTACTTTTGTTGTTTGAGGAATATTCAGGTTGTAGCGTTTTTCTCATTTCAGACCCGCCGAAGCAAGGGCGGTGATGTCTTCTTCATATCTGTGACATTATGTACAGTACTAACACAAGAAATTGTACTATTTAAAAGTTAAAACGTAAATATTTTTGCATTTAAGAGCTTTCCGTGTGTCTACCTGTTCGCATATGACTACGGAAACAATTTGTTGTCTTCGAATCTGATCATCAACCTCCTCGCCTGTCGTGAAAACGCTAGTTACGATGGCGACTGAGAAAATACATTCGATTCAAGAGGACTCTATATACTCGTCTATAACCAATCTATTATCAATATTCCATGTTTCAAAATCTCTGGTGCCACCATGTTTCAAAGTGCAGTAATCGTCAAACCTTTACAAAGAAGAAGATGTTACCTGACCACTATAGATACTGTACAAAGGTTAGTTCGGTATTCCTACTATAATTTTAAAAGATGTATGATTATTTCATTCTCCTGAAACGTTAGAACCGTCATGTCGTTTCTTACTTACTTTAGTTTGACCGTCCTTTCCAGCTTGATGCACAACCATACAAATGCAATAAATAATAGCACAAAAGATGGCTGGATCCAATGTCGTAAAAGAAAGAACTGTGGTGTCTGTTCGTACATCGAGGAAAGTCAAACATTAACAGACAGTCGGAATAGCCGAACTTACTGCACGTTGCGGTCCGTTCGACTTTTACTCTGGAGGGTTAGTGTATCTTCTGCAGTGCGCGAACTGTAACTTGCAGTATTTAAGAAGTACGGCTACGGCATGTCGGACAAGATTTAATGATTACTTATCACAATAAAGAAATTTCATGAAAAAGGATCAGGAAGACGGCAGGTTAGTACCATAAGTCGGCCTCTTTGAGCACTTTACCACAAACGGGGTAAGAGAGTCATTTTGTCATTTTCTTGAAGCCTTGATTAATGGCACTCGTAATGCAAGACATGCACATTCAAAGATCATGATCAGATGTTTTTATAATCTTACGGTATGTAAACGTTCTCCTGTGTAACGAGATATAGAGAAAAACATCCATAAGCCTTTAACAGGATCTCCATTGGCCGGAACAAATTAACAAGGGAAAATCAATTAAGCAGCAGCTCAAAAGAGGAAAAACAGTGCATGTCAGGTTCAATGATCTCAAATTATCATTACCACAAAAAACTTCACAGAACCGTCTTTTTTCTTTATATTTCTAGTGCACACACCCCATACTTAAGCCAACACCAGCTGTAAGCAGCGAAGGCTGAAAACGGAATTGATTTATAGAGCAAAAAGTAAAGAAGTGCCCATTCGGAGTGAATGTTACTTCCTCTCTAAATGATGCAAACAACAGAAGAACCCAGGTAATCTTAACCGGATATATGAGGGCATAATGTTATATCAGAAGAGAAAGCTAAGGGCAGTGGTCGAAGGAGAAAGGAAGACAAGGAATTCTTTGTATAGTCAAGGAAGAAAAGTGTCATTGATGACTAGGGGAGATAGTCCATCATTTCGATGATTTTCTATTCATGAAACTGATAACTAACCGATCAACTGGAGGCATGTAAATGTTTAGGTTTCATTTCCCCTCATGTCAATTCTTTTATATTTAAGGGGGAGGAGTGAAGACTATAAAGCCAGTATTTGTTAATTAAGATTGTTATGGACTCTCCTGGTTTGATAATCAGTACTTTTAAGTTCCACAATAATCCTTTTATCAAAGTACTTCCCATTCTTGACAATTGATCAAAGACATATTATGTATTCAAAGGGCTAGAGGTTTTCATACCATGAAGTTCAGTTATACTTCGACAGAAATGCAGACCCATATTCACTATGGCTCTGATAGTATAGCAAGAAGGCGTTTTCACAGAAATCATTGAATGCTTAAGAAAAGTTAGTCGATATTACTATGGCCCAATGCTTGTGCATGAAGAAACTAGAACTTGCCAGAAAGCCTTCGTCTTGCAACCTCTCTTCAAGTACCCTGTACTCCAAGGACGTTGGTGATCATGGATTGCCTCTGCGCGCTGTTTGCTACCATTCTCACAAGCTCTGTTGACGCCTTCCCTGTCAGTGTAGACAAGGTTGATAGAAAGATCACTCTCTGCCTCGCGCGGTCTCGTTTTTCTTCCATTTTATCAATGAGGACAGTCTTTTGAAGACTGTCTTTCCTAATAATGTGCCCCCAAAATTGCAGCTGTCTGTCTCTAATCTCTGATAGTTCGCAAAAGATTTCTGCTGCATTCTAGCTTTTCAAGTACTTCTTTGTTTGACACGTGTTCTCTCCAGGAGATACGTAGCATTCTATGATTTCTATGATCACATTTCTGCAGCCTCAACTCATTCTTCTGCCATCTTGGATATAGTCAAACATCCGCTGCCGTATGTGAGGGTAGAGAAGACGTAGCATTTCAGAATGTTTAGTCTGGTTTTGATATGAAGCTTCCAGTTTTACAGAATGCTACTGAATTTTGTAAATGCATCTCGTGCTCTACCAATTCTTCTATTGATTTCTTTGTTGCATTTACCGTCCGATGTAATGACACTTCCCAGATAGTTGAATGATTCTACTTGCTTAATCGTTTCTCCATGAATGTAGATATTGCAAATTGCAATTACGGCCATAATCGTTGTTACTAATAGAGCAACTTAATTGAGTATTTTCTCCATAATTCAAACATTTTCAAGATCGTGACATCACAGTTTCCATGCACATTTCAAACCGTGGTGAAAACGCAGTCTCACATTAACATGCGTCTGCAATTGAGGAGGGAAAGAGTGACGCCATTATATTGAAAATGTTTGAATTATGGAGAACATTCTCAATTTTTATGTTGCTGTATTAGCAACAACGTCAATGGCCAAAATTGAGAGAGTTTCCTTTCCCAACACCGAGGTATGAAAGTCATAAATCTCTCTATTCAAACCTTAGTATTTGATGCTGGTTCCTAACATAAGGAACCAAGGAATATCAACAGAGTTTTGACCTAGGAGTTTTGACATTCAAACTCCTCTAGTTTAAACACTACATACATTACAGGTCTAGTTATTTGGGAAGGAGCCTGTTCCAGGGTTGCCTTTAGATATCTGTAGTCAAATCTTACTATTTCCATAACGTTTTACTTGTGACGTCATCACTTCCCCCCCGCGTCGCGCCAGCCTCTCGATACACTGTGTTGGTATGACTGCTAAATCTAAATCCAAAAGGATTTGTAGTATATATATATTTCTGTTTTGCATATGTTTTGCATCTTTACTAGTCCCTGAATAAGCATGTTGTTTCTGAACAAAGCTGCCCCTTGTAGGCAGAGAGAGCTGAAACGACAGTAAACCCAATGCAGATAGGAAAGGGTTTAGAAGTGTCTTTTCCAAGAATTGCAACGGGGTATTTTTTGTCACCCCAGGATTAATGTAGTATAGAAAATTCTTTCACCCCATTAGGATAGGGTGTAGACGCTTTAGGATCCCCCCTTCCATAAGCAGCCTTGACTTCCCATAGTTTACAAACCACTGATGTAGACATAGAGGCAGCTGAAGCTTTCTTTTACCATTTCTAAAGAAAACACTTTTCCAAAGGGATTAAAGATCAACTTAAGTCCTCAAATACCTGACAAAAAAGTCTGCAAGTAATCTTAACCGCTCATACATGTACTCAATGTGACAACTAATTCAATTGGATAGGTTTGTCTGTGGTAGTCGGGCAGAAACAACCACTTTGTCTGAATAGACAACAGATATCAAAGCGGTATCATAAATAATTGTTTAAAAGGAGAATTTGAGAATCGCTAATTTAGTCTCGGGAGACGAGAAATCAGAAAGGGTATTAGATAATCTGCTAGCATTATTGAGAGAGAGTGTTCTTGTGGGTGATGTCTCTTGTTGAGAGGAGAGAAGAGAGCTAAAAAAATTATACAGTTACAGAGATGTGGTACAGATATGATTATTTGGCTAAGAATTTGATGCATGGGACGCAATATCTCGTTATGATTAGCGGTATTGTACAGCTTTAAAATGTTTAGGGCGTAGGGTGATAACTATGACAATGATTTCACATCATTACTAAAAGCTGTGACCAATACCACATCACAATAAAATAACAAGATACATATAAATAGCATACAACTGATGTGGTTTGGTACTTGGTGCACATTAAAATGATAATTGATTATGTAAAATAGGTGTGTGAAGGAGCTCGAACAAAAAATTTGGGAGATTGGGTAGACATCCCTTTCCTAAACGACCTGTTGTACTTTATTAAATCCATGCAAGAGATGAAAACCATGTTATATTTTGTAAATTCGACTCATTGTCAATATGCTTGTAAGAGGGTATTCCCCTTGCTTCAAAATAGACTTAAATCGTCCTTTTTGTCAAAATTCCGAGGCTACTCATCCTGTTTTATAGCGCACGTTATACGGAAAACGGTCCGTATGTGAGTAGTCGGTGCTTCCTGACATAAAAAGTGTGTCCTTGGGATACGGCATAGAGTCCTGATGAGGAATAGTAACTCAGTAAATGTACAAAAGGACGCCTTGGAGGAGGAGACATATAAACAACTGACCCTAGCAGCAGCATGAATAGCAATGGAAAATCCATGAAGAAGTACGTAAGGCATTAATACTACAGCTGCAATATTGTTTTAGGGACATGGACGTTTTGGCTTCATCACAAATTATCATTCCACATAGAATCCCTCTAGAAACCTGCAGTTGTGGTATCCACATTTTCAAGCGTAGAGTTTGTAGGGTCACAGAGTCAGCAGTTAGAAGATCACAATTAATGAAAGAAGACACTGAATTAGTTCCATTACATCAACTCATCCATAAATTGTAAGAAAGGGTCAAGATGGGTCCACATCAAGGCAACTATTTTCCTACACAGAGAAATTAACTTGTCTCATCAACTGCCTCAGAACGATGCCTTTCCCCCCTTTAGTTGCTTTTCTTTCACTAAATTTGGAACAGTCTCTCCCTGCGTATTTGCACCTAAGGGCGCCCTTGACTGTCCGTGCGAGTTCGATCCCTTATTTTTCTGCTCCGCGCATGTTGACACTTGCGAAATAAAGAATTATTGACAACTTTGATTGTGGTATTACCGCTGTGCTAACAAAAAATGGTGGTCCACTGTATTAAGAACTCAAATGAGTCACAATTAGTAAACCAGGAGGATTGAAAGTGGCGCACTGTTTGCCATGATTTGTAGAATTTTGTGCATTCAAATGAGGTTACACAGGGCTGTCATTTAAGGCCCCAGTGTCATTAAAAGGACGTTGAGGCTAAATTGGTGCATGTTCCATGTGATCATCATTGGCTTTTAAGACTTTTAACTAAAAATAAAGAGCATTATTCTGCTGCAGGTCCAATAGAGGTGGCTAGATGCCACTTCATTAAGAGACGCAAAAGAGTTTCATGTTTTGAAGAGAAATTGAAGTGGACACCTTTCAAAAGTCACGTATCAAGAAATACCGCACTAGCAATTTTGATGGTGCAAACTATTAAAGTCAATTTGAATAGGTGAATCTTCGTAGGCTGAAACGCCAATGTAATAAATTTTATACTGAAAAACGCTTGTCCCTCAAAATAAATATGATCGCAAACTTGTTCCACAAATTACTCCATAACCACAATGCTACCTGCACAAACTTCAGCCCGAAACTTTTAGACTGCTTATAAAAAAGTCGGCGACCTACCGCCATTGTTTTTAAAGGCTGCAATGCGGCGCAAAACTGAACAATTATCTTCACTTCTTAACACAATTTTCTACAATTGTGGACCATGAAATATGCGAACTTCCCTAAGCCCGTTAAAAAATATTGTTAAATTTGAAAAAGAGCATTCCCTGCAGCTAAGCGGAGAGATCTAGAAAATAATTAATACCATGAATAGACACCCCGTTTATGTGGCAAGTGTCTTGCCTGATTTGTCACTTTCACCGACATTTAGTAAAAACTTCTACTTGCCCAGGATTGTAGGTGTGCGATCTGTCTGTTAGTGGAGGGGAAAAGCACATTGAGGGACGATCATCCCTTTCTTCAGCATTCCTACCTGCCTTCCGCCTTGGCATCGGACCTACCCATGTATACTGCTATTTTGTATGAATGAGACGCTCTGAAATCAATATACTGAATTTATTTTGAAAGTGGGACAAGAATCGTTAAACATCAATAGGGGAGTACTCCGTTTAATGCAACTGCATTGTGCTACATGACAATTCCTTCTGGCAGCCTCTGGTATGATGAAGTTATTATGGCAGCTGATGCTGAGTACATCAGAGAATGCTCCCCAGTTTATTAACTTTGTATTAAGGGCGAAAACAAAAGAAATTGAATAACACTTAGCTCTCTTAAATTCCTTAAAGATATTAAGATATGGTTTTCTCTCCCTTGTTGTCTATATTGCAATAGAGCAATTACCGTGTATCGTTCTAGATAGGCCCATATCTGGCAACATATTGCAGGGGAGACACAGTTCCTGTTGTCTATTACGTAAGAAGCAGTCAATAGACAAACACATCTTCAATCGAATAAGGAGTCGATTTAAAATCGATCACCAAAAGTCGAGTAACAATCTAACACTGACTGACACAAATGCTCGTTCGGATTTTCCTCGAGGGGACCTGACTGTTTGGGGACAATGCTCCCGTGCCCCTCGCAGCTACGGGCCTGTTGCTAGATGGCAAGTTAAGTGTAAGTTAAGTGCAAGTTGGGTACATTGAAGTTATTACATTTCTGGACGTCCTAATCACTTGACCTTTTTAGCTCAAACGGGTAAACCATTTTCGGCGAGGACGTCAAAATGTACAAACTAGACTTTCCAGCAGGGACGTGCCGTCAGTGAATGCAACGCATGCACTGCATGCCTTAAAAATTTCAAGAGATAAACTGTCACTTTCGTATGTCCTTGCCTTTAACTTTATTAGTTTTTTTGTAGAGCATCCTAAATTCAGGATTAATTAAATACTATCGTATCAACCCTGTCAAAATGCTTCTCCAATCTCAACACGATTGACGATTTTCGTTAGCTAGGCGTCGCAGTTTCCCAAAAGTTCCCCAAACCTCCTCAAAATAGCCCAAAACCTGTGCTTCACGATGCCAACGGCTAAATGTGTGGGAAGTTGTGCAACGAAGGCATGCAGAAAGCCAGTTGCTTTCAGTTGTCATGGAAACAGTCCCTCGATCTTCAGTGATTGGTTCGTCTAACAATACATCTGGATAAAAAGTGCTGACGTAATTCGACGTGAATGAAAGGCCAACGCATGCAACAAGATTTCTGCTTTTCCATTCTTCAGTTTCGTGGGGAAA
>JAAAKL020017291.1:0-10671 GCA_010016065.2 Carybdea cf. marsupialis auct. non (Linnaeus, 1758)
CAGATTGTGTAGCTACGTGGAAGGTCATTTAAAAGTTTCAGGGAGGGGAGAATACACACAAGTGCTTGAGTGAACGATTAGGTTTTATCGCAAACAAGGACGTTAGCGGAAGTCAATGAATCCGGCTGCCTTTGGAGCAAACTTAAGAGGGAAGGTGGAGTAGATAATGAATAGGAGAGTTCAATATTATTGTAGTGAGGAAAAAAAGTAGCTCGGGCATCATTTGATGAAAAATACAAACTTGTGCGACAGGGAAGGCCAACAAGATGGTAGATCCGCCAGACATGCTGTATTGGACGCCACTGCCCGCTTACGGCCAGAAATACGAAGATAGTAAAGTGGCTGAAACGAAAATGTACAGGTCGACCTATTGTTACACATGAACAGATCACGTCAAAATTGATGACGTATGGCAATGTCAATAGGAGGGTTGAAAATTCTGTATAGAAGGACGGCAGACTTTAGTTGGGCCCAGACGAAAAGCAAGGCAGAGGTAAGCCGAAAGAAAGATGGGTGAACTGCATGAGAAGGGCTATAAAAGTCTATTAGCTCAGTATTATGAATAGTTACAACAAGAAGAAAAGACTTCTTCCACTCGTTTTCATGATAATAATAATAATAATAATAATAATTTTGTTCATGATTTTTACAAGGAGTTGATTGCAAGCAAAATGTATATTTTTATTCCTGTAATTCATATCTTTACCTTAATAGTTGATTTTCATGACTTCCAGCTTTAAATTATTATATAGATATTTCGAAGCCGTTTATATTTTTCACTATTCATCAAATTTCCTTAACGTATTTAACTTGTTTACCTGAACAATTGCTCTTTTAAAATAGAGATTTCTCATATATGCGTTTCAATAAATGCATATTAAATGAGACTTCCAGTCGGGGATTCTTTCAGGACTGGCCATTATGGTACTGACGTAAGGTCAGAGGGAGGTTACCACTTTGATTCTAAAGAAATACATCAATATCTTGTTTGGGACATGAGTAGTAAAATGGGGCTTAGGGAGACAATAGGATTGACATTGTAGATGTCACTATGATGCAAAATACAGATTTGCTGCTGCCGGATGATTTATAAAGGTCGTTAATGGCTAGACAGACCTTTGGGGAGTCAACAGGGAAAAAATGAATAAATGGTCTTAGTCTTGTGAATTTTGTGCATTGAGTATTAGTCACGTTTATACATATAAAACTGATATTTCAAAAAGATGTCAAATATTGGTGTGATCTTGATCAAGTAAGGATGAGATGTTAGTTTAACCAACTCTATATTTGCTGCTTCAAACTACTGATATCTCTAATGGTCTTTTAGTGTGTGAAAAATATTTCCATGCAGTAGGAAAGAATTAAAAGTCAAGAATCCTGCAATAAGTGTTTATTTTGTGTTTTAGACATTTAGAGGACACACAGACGGTGAAACTGTCAAGTACTATCCACTTTCAAAGATCATCCAAGCTAGATACATTCAGTTTCTGATTGACAGGCCGACATCAAATCCATGTCTCAAGGTCGAAATTTATGGATGTGGTATGTTCCGCACATTTTGAGTCATTAGTAGTTTGCATCTATTTTGGTGGAGGCAGGGGTGATAGAAACGTTGAAAAGGTCCTACCTCTGGAATGAAATTTTAGGAATGGCTACGTCACTGCTACCTCGACAATATTGAGAGGGCTTAATAACACAACCTTTGTAAAAATATTCTTGAATTAAGATAGTTAATTTACTTTTTCCTGACAAAGTGGAATCATACAAATGGGACCCTTGAACAATTGTGCCAATTGTTCAAATGGAACATTCATGCTGCTACATTTTTGCAAATGGGTGTGTGTTCTTGTGCGCGTTTGTGTGTCTGTGTGTGAGCGTGGGGACCTCGTAGGGAGCAGAGCTAGAAAGCCTCTTTTAGTTTCAGCAAAGAGTAAAGTAAGATAAAATAACTAATTCGGGCATTGTGCCATCTACATGTAAGTACTTAAAGTGTAAGAAATGGGAGTGGCACAAATTCTCCAGGTTCCCATTTGTATGATTCCACTTAGCAGCAGTTTTTATGTGAATCCAGAAAGTGCTTCCAGATCTACCTTTGGGTCTTTCCCCAGATTTTCTTCTTGTTTTGTCCAATAAACGGAATTTAAATAACTTATCCTAATTTCATGTCAAATCTAAAATGTCCTCACAGTTACATACGTTATCACGTGATTCATTCCGGGTTGTTTGCAAATGTCTGAAAATATCTCTGCAAATGTCTGAAAATGTCTGCAAATGTCTGCAAATGTCTGCAAATGTCTGCAAATTAACCAATCTTTACAAAACGGCGATGTATTCTACCTAGAACGAGCTTTTCAAGACCCTTGTAAGACTAGGGGGTGGGGATGGGAAAGCTTTAAAGCTTTGGAAGTTGTTCTTGTTTAACTCTTGTTTCTCTTTGTCTTATGCAAGGAAATCTGGCGATAAATAAGTTTAGAACACAAAAAGGAGATTAAATTCAACAAAATATATCATGATCTCATGAAAAGAAAAATAACGTCATTATCTACTATCCATGTTGCAATTTAGCCAAGGAGCTTAAAGTTTAAAATTAAATGCCGTTTCTCGAAAAAACATTTGATTGTAAATGTAGAAACATAAACTAATAGAAATCCGCAGATTTGCAAATCAGGTAAAAGTTTAACGTAAGTAGAGTTTAAATTTTGGTTACTAGCCATAAAACGATTAAAATCAAAATTTCAACAAACAAGACGAATCAATGACTTTTGATATCAATAAGGACAAGATAAAATGCATCGTAATGTACTTGGCATAAAGCAAAAAAATCGATTTCCAAAGCTGTAATCAATTTTTTGTTACATATTTTTTCAAAAGTTAAGGTAACTAACATATTCTAAGTCAATCAATATAATAGGCATCAAAATATTGAGCTTATAATTGTGTTTCCCTTTTCGATGAGGATTTAGAAAAAAAATTAGTTGCCGCTCTTTGAAATAGTAGTGACTACGCCCGGAATCATACGATTGCTTATTTCTTTTTTCCTTTTCAAACTCAGATAAAAGTTGCAAACTCTATTTGTTAAATTTCAAAGGGTGCTAGAGAAGGAATTTGCGGCGAGCGAAAAAAGGCCTCCCAGTCGATCTTTTTAGGTTTAAATAGTGCTAACGATGGCTTTGACCTTATTCTATATTTAAAATGCATTGCTTTTCACGTTCACTTTGTTTTGAGAAGCTGTTGATCGATGCTGGTCGATCATGATTGAAAATCATTTCTCGTAATATCTCAGTTTTGGAACTCATCACCACCATATACTCTTCTTGTCTAAAGCAACTATCTGTACCCAATACTATCAACAATCTGTTATCTGACAATTCCAGTACCCCTTCTGATTTTAAACGTCCTATATTATAATAAGCCTTTTCATTTCTACACCTTTTCACGTTAGCATTTAGTCAATTGTTTAATGTTTGCATGAATATTAATTCCTGCGTGAATATTTCTTACAAACTTAGATTCTTGTATAAAACTGATCAGTGCACTAGGCTTCTTCACTTGAGAATAGATGATCTATTATGGAACAAAGTGGTATTCTGTTATTGTACTTCGCCGTTTGCGAGTTGTAAAATGAACCTTCAGAAATTTAGAGAGAGTTGCTATCCAATTAGTTAAAGTAAAACTGGACATTCAGTTTAATGAATATTGCAAATAGGGATGTGTTGAAACTGATTGCTTAGGATGCTGAAAGGATAATAAAGGCTAGGCGTAACTTAGAATTCTAATATGCATAGATCCCCGCATTCTTTGCTACTTGGTCTTTTGAGGTGTTATGAAATTTCTTAACCTGTGCCATTTTAATCTTGTTTATTAATGTGCTCTTGATTCTTACGTTTTTTTCTAAGCTCGGAGAGTTAAACTTCTCCCCAAATAAATCCAAACAAATATGGGTCACTGACGTGGTGTGTCTTGCCAATGTCAAGAAGATTGCAGTTTCTACCACTGAAAGAGAAATAGGTAAGATATACCAGAAGAACGGTAAAATGTCACTCAATAATAGCTACGAGGTCACCAGTTTGCCGCATCGCGTAGTCGAGTCGCCAACCCACTCTACACCAGCCAAATCTGGCCCTACATACATATGTATTTGCTACGCTACCGGTCTCAAAGATGTAAATACATTTCGCGCACCGATTGACACCTGCAAGACAAAGAATCCTCTATGCTGAATGTTGACCAAAATAATTAATCATCGATTTAATTTCTGTTACTCTCATTGGGTCAGCCACACCCATATTATTACGCAGCCCGGTCCAATGTGATAGGAGGCTACCGACTCTGTCACTCCATACTTTCTTACTAAGAAAGAAAGTATGGAGTGACAGAGGATAATCGCCAATCGCTGGATATACATGTAGGCATGAAGTTGTAGAGGACGGGTCCCTGTATAACTGCCGCTTGAATTATTTGAAACGGACACATTATCGTGTTTTTCACAGCTTCCATAGACAAAATTATAGGAGCACCGGGTTGCGTTGATATCCAGGTTCAGTCAACTATCTGATCCTTGACGTTCAAACCGCATATTCACGCTCGAAGTGTTAATAACTTCTTCTTCTCTCCTCTGCCTTTCGGCTGTTCCTCTTTTCACTTGTTACTGCATTTATGCTCTCCTTATCATACTACATGCTCTTGTTGATTCTCTAATTATTTGATAACTCTAGTATAGATAGTACAAAAACTCCATAATATATGACTGTTTCCCTTCCAAATTTTGACTACAGCAATACGATTTGTCCATTCTAAGCTAGATACTTGACTGTCTAACCTGCATAACTAAATAGATGGGTGGACATAATGGCAGCCACAAGAGTAAAATTTACAATTATATATGTATAATCCTGTAAGTTTGTGTCGAGAGCTTGGGTGAGATGTCTCGGCGATGTCTTCCCATGGCCCAACACTGTTCTATTTTAATGAACATACAAAGATGATATTTAAACTTTATCATAACGACCTTAGACTTCAGTAGCTGCTGGGCGCCATGAGAACCGGACGACAACACACCTACTTACTGTACTGACTACCTGGAATTACGTAATCCTGTCTTTGACCTTCTTATTACTTCCTTACCTTCAGCATTTTACGACTGTTCAGCTGCAAATTTTGAGAAGCAATTTCTGTTGTGTGGACTAAATCATTGTGTGCTGACGATGGACTACTGGTAAGATTTGCAATTCACCTCTTGTTCCTGTCAGTAAGATTTCCTTAATCTCGATTAACAATCTTCGCATTTCTACTGATCAGTCTTGCACAAACCGACGCTTACGTCAAAGTAGGCATTGATACTTTATTTAGAGTGATTACTTTTTCAAGAAAGCTGGAAAAAGTAGCTTAGTGCCATATGGTAATAAATTTAAGTATATACCAGACACGTAGTTGCAGCTGACACTGGGTTTTAATCTTCCCTGTCCAATTTTCTTCGCCCTGTTGAAACTTACGCAAAGGACCTCTACTGTCCAGTCCACTCCAAAATTGAAACATACGCTTCATTATGTCCCCAATCAAAACACTCAGATACGTATATGGTGCATTCTAACTCTCAAAGGGAAAGTAGCCAAGTAGGTTTAGTGGTTTATATAGCTTATTTTTATCATGACATCATTTTTAACTGGTTTTGAAGACAAAGGGAACGTAAATAAGATTTTTCTGCCAATGACACTTGACGTGTCTAATTCATTTACCAAAAGACTTTTCACTTCATCAATAGATCAATCGAAAGCTTTGAATAGAATCTCATGAGCTTGTTTTGACAACTTTGTTTCTCTTGAAACCATTTTGCTCTTTACTGTCAGGGTACGTTTTCCTCCTGGCTCATGTGTAGTTAATATTTTAGGGGCAAAAGTTTTTATGATAACACAAGGTAACAGTGACACTCCAAGTTAACTTTATTTTCTATTTACTTCGTTTTCTTAATATCGTGCTTGCTTAGTATAATCTTACCCTACTAATTCTGGGATAGTAAGCCTTGCGGTATGAAAGGAGCAGTAATGAGCTCAATGGCTGGCAGTTTTTTCCCTAACAAATATCAGATGTACATGTATGCGACCGACGTGAGTGTGATAGAACTATGCTTTGCACGTCTTGCATAGCCTTATAAGGGCAAGGGGCTGAAATGGCAATTGTATACACTGGCCAAGCAAACAAGTCTATCATAGATTTTCATGCAAGGGGGTTCGTATATCATTTTACAGAAAGCTTATTATTTCAATTATTTTGCCAAATCTGGATGTCAACTAAATCGGGTTAACTGATAATCTGAAACGGCTCTCGCCGATAACTGGCCTTTATTTCGACTCATTTAAGGGTCTATAAAATCAGAGCAACAACAAATTCATAATAGCAAGTATAACCGAAATATTGCAAAGTTTTGTAATTTCTGGAAAAAAAATTAAACTAAATGAAAGATTTTCTAAAAAACAGATCTAGAGTTCCACTTCTTGGATTCCTTCTTTTGCCTTTTCACACAGGTACAATCCACGAAACTTAAATGAGAGTTACCTTCTCTTTGGTGATTGCGGTGGTGGCGTGTCATGCATTACCTTTAATCAAGCAACAGTAGGATTGTTTGACGTCAACATTGGGAAAAAAAGCGATATGTCAACAGGTAAATTATGAGCAGTCTTAAATTTGGAACCGAAAGTTTTTAAAAGTGGCTAACCCTGCATAGACTTCTTTGTTGGACTAGTAGATTCTCTGCTCTATATCTTCCCAAATGTCTTGTCAGTGACTCGGCCAACCGCTTGGAAAATTTCTGTCTTGACTTTAAACTTTTATTCACGAGTATTTTGGAAACGTACAATTTTGAAAATTTGTCAATGATAAGTTCATAAATACCCCCTAGGAATTGTCATCCACAAGTAGCAAAAAATCCCTATGAAGGGTAGAATTACGCAATAAATCTGTTTTAGAGCCACAATAAATGAGAAGAACTGTCGAGTATCACATGGAGTAAGTCTTCATCGTTAGTTACCTAACTCATTTGGTAGAGTGCACACCTCGAATGCACGAATAACGGATTTGAGTCCCTGTAGTGACCCTCTATCTATTTCTCTGGTATCTTTTCAATAATGAAAAGTCTAAATAGGTCTCTTTACGTTTATCATCTTTCGAACATGCACGTTTAAGCTTACTTTAAGCTCGAGATGTCAATAGCATTTTAAAATAATTGTTATTTTTGGAGTTGAAATATTTATCTGCTTACGGTGAAGTCATCGTCTCCAATGCAATAAATAGGCATGTTTTTCTAGATCTAATAGATTAGTTAACAATCCTGCCAGTTTTCATTTCCTATTGGCAAATGCCCACAGAATGATTAAATTAATTCAAACTGGGTTAAGTTAAAAAAGCATTTCTACTTGATGTATTTCCTTAGGTTGCATTTACAACCTCATTCGTCTATGCCCGTATTTTTCAATAGAACTTCTTGCTATTCTATTCTTAAAGCTTTGCCTCTCGGTGATGCCAAGCCGTACAATCGTCGTTACTAAAGAGTTTTGCCATTCACAGGGTGTACTACTGATGAGACCGGTATTTATCCACATTTTACATACATAGAGGCCGAGCATTAAGTTCTAATAAGTATCACTGTTTTGCCTTTTGAAAATGCATATAATCCTTTGGACATTATCATGAAGCTGGAATACAGCTGGGAGAGAAAGGATGAAGATTTCCCAAGGTGCAACGATCTATTGAACTGGATGTGCTCAAGGCATAATTTTAAGAGGCGACAATAATAAGGCTCACTAAAATATAATAAGTTGTACTTCTTTGGCTCATGAACTCGCATCGAACTGTTGAGCATTGTGCAAAGCTGAATTAATCTCAGAAAAGTTTCTTGCTTCGCATTTTCTGGCTAAGGAGAAACAAAATTGTAAAGTTCAGAAAATTATAAGAGGATAAGGGGTAGTTGTTTCGACACATGCAATCTACCTTCCACCAAACGACGTACTCTACCGTATTCAGTCTACTGGTCATTGATTCGCCGTCGACACGATGTTGTCGATGTAAGTGCCATTCTAATAAATCAAAGACGACATCAAAATCACTGACTTTGGACGAACACAATTGCTGATACATTTTTTTCTGACACCGGATAATTGGTTTAGGTATAAGCTGTGGAAAGGAAGTCTTTCAAATTAAGTAACAAAAAATATCAATAGTTGATATGTGGTATTAACCCCTGCGTCCTTTTAAAATCCCAATTTTTTCAGAGGTTGATGATTACGTTTCCGTTGGAAGGAAGAAATGTTCGACTAAATAACAGAATCCTGGGTTTGGTCGGCCATTTTTAACTGTTTGGTGCTACACAAAGTTGTTAGAAAACCGCGCCCTACTTTGAAATCACAGTCGAACCTGTCTATAGCGGACACCTGGTAATAGCGGACACATTTTCTAGGAACGGGCCAAATCATGGTCAACCTTTAATTGAAATACCTCTACATAGCGGACACTTGTTATAGCGGACACATTCTCTCGGAACCGCGTAAACATTTGCCTTAAATTAACCTGTGTATAGCGGACATTCGTATTTTACTCCTATTTAAGCCCCCCTAGCCCTATGGCGTCGTGGTCCCTGAGTTGTCAGAAGAATATAAACCGATAAAATTCAGTAAGTATATTTTGTGTGACTTTTTCAGACCCTCCTAAACTAGTTAAAGCTTTATTATTGAGGTTTGTATATGAGATTTTAAAACATTGTTATGAATTAATGTATCTTTTTGTTCTTCTTTTCTTGGCGAAATTAGGTAGATTAATGAATCAGGATTGATTAGTTAAGATTAATTAATTTAGGCAGATAAAGTTGAAAACCTGTATATAGCGGACAACTGGTAATAGCGGACACTTTTTCCAGAAACCGCAGTTGCCCGCTATAGACAGGTTCGACTGTATCATGATAATGATAGTGGTGACTATGTCGACCATGACGGTGATGAAGTACGTGATTATAAAAGTACCACAGTAGTAATGGCGAGGACAATGTTTGTTGAGAACAGTTTTAAGCTGTCATGAGTAGCTTGGTAAATGCGAAGAACTTAGGCTGGCAACACTTCGACTCATTTCTATTTCTTTTAAGCATATCTAAGCAATTTTACAGTTTTGTATGAGAATAGCACAAATTAACGATGCAGTGCTTGCAAGCTTCTTTCGTCAAGACACTTCTTCGAGGAACACGTCGTTCGAATAGCATATAAAAAGGAAGGAACGAAGTTCTACCCAGCTGAAATCTTAAGTAAGCTCATCAAAATGGGGACTCCCTGACTGGTGTTGTGTTTTTAACTAATCAGTATCCGCTAGAACTATAAAATTAACCGAAAGGATTATCTTTCCATCAGTCCATCTGCAAAGAATATCGGCCTGGAGTATCTCTTATACTCTACCTGAATCTACTGGAATCAGAATACGCCTTTCATAAAACTACTGACGAAAATTAAGTGGATAAAACGATTGAAAAGAAATACACCGTACCAAGGTCTTGCTGCTACACCATGTGAATTGCACGAACTTCATCCGTGGATAATAAATCTTCATGAAAGACTACGTTGTACCTGTGGATTTAACTATTTCCAAGCAGAAGCTGATTGTTGAAAATTAAGACTGGTGATGTTCAAAACATCTCATGTACCTCAAGGGGGCGCGGACTCACGTAACTTGACCGAATTTCAAAGAACCGGCAAATCAACAGAAGCAATGGAAAGTCACATGATATTTCACTCCAGCAGTAACAATACCAATAGTTACAAACTGAATGATGTAGAATGATATTTGATAATTCACACTTACATCATAAATTGTCTTCAATTCGTCCGGTGGTCTGTAATCAATGTCATTATTTGAAGCACCTTTACTAGCTGGTAAACCAATCAAAATCTTAGGGCCACTTAGAGACTGTGAGTAATTCAGCCAACTTTTGATGGACGGCCAGAAGAATTTGGGAGCTCCTGTTGTACAATAGTTATTGTAAAACTGTACATGAATTTCATCAAAATCTTTGGCAGCTATCTGAAGCGCTTTGTTTCCTCCTGGGCCGAGGTATGTATCTGGGAATGGGCACTGAGGAGCGGCGGTAATGGAGTAAGATCGTGTTGTATCTGTCTTCATGTAGGCTTTGAGGGCTTTGGCGAATTCAGCATATCCTGTCAGTGTGCCGCCCTCAACGTCAAGATCTACACCATCAAGAACTGCCCTGTGAAAGAGATTGAAACTGATTTCAAAGTGCGCCCTTCATTCAGTCAGCTGACAGTCCCTGCTAACAAAACTCTTTAGAGTTATAATTCATGTATTCAAGAATTTCTTGCTCATGCAGAGGTACACGTTGTTTTTTTATAAGCAACTCAGTTGCTTAGGTGGGAGGCCTCAATTTGGTCCAAAATCTAAGCAACAAACTAAGCAACTCGAGGCCTCAAATACAGGAGGTACAATTATTAAAACGCCTGCAAAACAAATCAAGAAACGTTTTTTTTATTAAGAATTGATTACAAACTGTTGATCTATAACAAATATCACACTGTTGATAATGTGTCAAGCAAAGAGATCAAAGATACAACCATCATTCGGTATTTCATCATTTACAACAAGCTCGGCATCTCTCCCATCTTCGTCTCCTGTAGTGATACCTAA